>QKWP01001046.1:139148-177764 GCA_003550325.1 Gigaspora rosea
GTAAGTCTGTTTTTTTTTTAGTAAGTTTAAGTCCATTTTTTTTTAGAAACATTGTATTTCAAAAAAAAGTAAAGATGGGTGAAAGTTCGATCTAATGTGTGAAATGTAGCTTAATATACCAAACCAAAAGTGCTAACCCAAAAAATTTTTACTATAATGCTTAAATATAACCTCACATAGATTATTTGGGGTCCTGATGATACCAACACGATGATACCAACAATAAGGAAAGTGTCAGATATCAGCTGATATCGTAGGGTAGGGGGGAATCTCAAATCTAAATATACACATATAACCAATCAGAATAACTAAATTTTTTAGAAGGAGAAAAAGGGGTGGGCTCTTTAGTCAACTAATCTCAGCTAATATCTAACACGTCCCTAACACCAATGATAGCACCAATGATATTAAAAATGGCACCAACAACGACATCAGCAACAAAACCAAATCAAAAGGCAAAAAAAAATTAGTAAATAGAAAAAAAAAACAAATTAAAAGATTATCACAATACACAAAAAAAAAACTTAACTGTTATATATAATAGCCAATCACGTATATAATTGGCTGATCATATAGGGGTTGCTATGTGACAGATTACTACTTTATTTTTCTCATAATATAGTATTGACTTTATAAAGCCACATAAATTTTTATAAATATAGTACAAGAAGCCTATACTCAACAAGTTTTAATTTTTAAATTACTATAATTTTTTGTACAAGAGGTTTTTTAAAAACTAACTGGTAACTTTGTAGAGCAATATTAGTTCTATAAATTTGCCAAATATTTTTTTAAAAAACCTTTTCTGTAAAAAGTTGATGTGTTTTAAAGATTACTATTGTTTTATATATAATTACTATGTGTTTCAATTTTGACTAACTTTAAAGTACTATAATGTTTTATAAAGACAACATTTTAAAAATCTGACTGGTAATTTTGTTCATTATGATAAGCTCTGCAAATTTGCCAAAAAGCTTATAAAAATATTTTCTCTACAAAAAGTTGATGCATTTTAAAGTTATACTATTTTATTGTCTAGTATAGGCTTCTTGCACCATACATAAATTTTATAAAAAATATACCTTGCTAATAGTAATTTGAATCTGAATTAGAGATGCAAAACAGCACAACCAGTTGCATATTATTGGTTGGTACAAAAAGATTTGCACCTCAAATAGCTCTGATTAAAATATTTTTTGTACAAATTAATTTTTAATTTTTTATAATCATTAGATTATCAGATTAATAAAAATAAAATTATTTTGATTATTTTATTAATTAAATAAAAAATAGTAGCTTTTTTTAAAAATATTTACTATACAATTTACTATAGTAATTATAGTAATTTATATATACATATATAGTAAAAAAAAATCAAATTATTCCACTTTAAAGCTTAACTTCTTGCTCAAATTTTAACCATATCTTTATCATAGCACATTAATGCACTTGCATAGTACAAGCTTATACAACTGCATATTGGTTGCGAAATTATTTAAAATATCTTTTTTTTTTAAAAAAAAAATCTTTTTTTTAAATACAGCAAACTATACATAATTAATTATTAAATAAAACAATGTTTAAACAAATAAAAAGAATATAATAAGTTAGATTAAAACCTATTTTATTTGATATTAAAAAATTTTTAATTAATAATTAATCAAAAATATAAAAACTTTTATTTAGAGTCAAAATTATGAAATTTTTTGAGGTGCAAAATCTTTTTGCACCAGCCCATAGTTATAATTAAATCCGATTAATCAGAGTGAACTGGGTACATATATTCCTCAGTACTCAAGTTATCACGAACGAAGCTTTTGTTTTTGAAAAAGATGATACTACGGCGAAATTAGTTTGTGTATAATAAAGCAAAATTGAAAATTTACTTTATAGTTTCTAAATCATGATACATTCGAATTTAAACTTTTGAATTATATTACCGAAAGTTAATATTTATCATACTGAACTAATATAACATTTAAATTTTTATAGCTTGTTATAAAGAATTTTTGACTATATTTGATATACATATATGTGCACATACACAGTCTAAATATCGATATTATCTATATCACATGTTTTATCACATGCCCGATCATATGATGGGAGCCCTCCACAATGGCGGGACTAAATTTCTTTATTCACATTTTTTTGCAATTTGCCAACAAAGATTATCTTTATTATAGATGAGACCATCTAAAAAATATTTATTATTATTTTCTCTTCAAATAATCTTTTCTTTTTTTATATGTTTACCTACTAATGCATTAAAAATGGATACTGCGACCGCAATATTCACACCCAAAGATAATGATACCGCCCAACATCTAACTGGTCAGTTTAACTTTACTCAAATTACTCCTACGAAAGTTCATGTCAGCGGCCAATTAACAAATGGGATGGTTGACAAAGATATCAAGGAGTATAGAATTTGGATTGCAGACAGTCTTGGAATGCTTCTTTATGAGTTATCTAATGGATTCATTAATGGTGCAGGAGGATGGAGCATTAATGATAGTGGTGGGACTAGCATTTTGCAGAGTGATTTTGAAGAAGGATTTAGTATTAAAGGAACCTATGGAATCGTTAACCTACAACTAGAAATTTCTTTAGGTTCTGATCTTCTTGGATCGGCTCAAATTAAAGAGGTTGTCTAAAAATTTTAATTCAAGAATTTTCTTATATCATATAAAGTTTATACTGGATTACTCAACGAAAATAAAATGTATTAATGTGAGTGAAAAACTTCAAGTTTTTTTTACCTTTCTAATGTAATTTGTCATGCATTAAGAAATAATCTGGAACTACCACTTTCTAGTAGTTACAGTAGTACCTCAATATTGAGATAATATAAATAGATTGGCTGAACAATCTAGTGGTGTACATGATCCCAGGTGGACACAGTCGATTCTCAAAACTGAGGTTTAAATATTAGATGTTTCAAAGAGGATGATTATAGCAAAAAATTTTCAAAATTTTCAGTAAAAAAGTTGATTGAACTTGTGCTTTATTTGAGGCCTTTATATACGTTGTATCAATTTAAAAAGTTCATGCGTATGAATCTCTTGATGCTTACTTAACAATGTTCATAAAATGCAACATATTTTTTTTTCTTTATTGATAAAATCTAAATATTACAGATATGAATGCAATAATGTTAGCCACAAGTAATTGAAAATATTGGGTCTTTGGTCAAACTGATCTGTTCAAATTGATCTAATTTATTAATTAAATAATTTCGTTATAGATATAATATATATGTATTGTATATACTGTCAAACTGCATATAATTTTTCTTTACCAACCTGGATTCTAATAATAAATGCATTTTCTTCTTTATTGTATAATATATAAAAATATTAAATATATTTTTAATAAAAGTTGTAAACAAAAATTTGATAATATCAAAAAATTTGGTTGCCAAAGATGTTTTTAAAAATCGATTAATCGATAAGTTAATTTAATCGATTAATTGACTAATCGATTAGTTGACTAATCGATTAGTTAGTATATCAAAATATATAGCTTGGATATAATTGCTAATTACAAGATATCGATTTAGTCAGTTAATCGATTAATTGTCGCAATCGATTGATTAGTTGCCAACTTGATCAACTAATCGATTAATCGATTTTTGATTTGGTACACTATTCCTAACTTCCAATTTCAATCTAACTTAAACCATTTTTGAGTTCAATTTGAACCCACTGGAAGTCATTTAACCTACAACACACAGGTGACATTTTACTAATAAATGCTAATCTACGTGATGTAGATTAAATAACTGTAGGTGAAATGACTATGAGTACATACCGAACCCACATCGGTTGAACTAGCTTTGGATTTAAAATGAATAGTGCATTCACATATATTTCACGGATTTGCAGCTAGCTAACTAAGGATGTTCTCAAGCAGCCCTCAATGTGATTAGCTAAGTGATCGAGATGTTGCTCAAATCATTACGATTAATTGAGTGGATAATGCGGTTAATCGAAGAACGAACTATTGTTCAAAATGCAGATTTTAAATTTTAACCAATCAGAGCAGCTCAATGAAAAAATTGGTGCCCTAAAGTTGTCCTCAAGCACCTCCCTCTATGATTAATAAAATGATCAGATTGGTTGAAAAATGGATCGTGTTTAATCATTTCGATCAAAAAAACCTGGACCTAGCAACCATCTTTTTTTTTCATAGAGTTACTCTGATTGCCTAAAATTTAAAATCCGCATTTTGCACAATGAATTTCCGGCAAAATCATTATTAAGATCATTTCATTAAACTCGATTAATCGAAATTATTGAGCAGCACCTCGATCATTTGCAAATCTCATTGAGGGAGCTGCTTGAGAACAACCTAAGTGATATTCCGATCAATTTATTCGGCCAACTAAGGTTGTTCTTAAGCAGCTCATTCAATGTGATTTGCTAATTATCAAAGATGGTGCTCAATCATTTCGATTAATCGAATTAAATTGTTATATCAATTTTGCCGAAAATTCGTTGTGCGAAATGCGGATTTTAAATTCGGCCAATCAGAGTAACTGAGATTGTTTTTTGATCGAAATGATTAAACTCGATCTGAATCCGTTATTTCGAGGTTCAGTCCGAATTAAGCTTAATTTAGGCCGAAATTTGTAATTTCACTCCTGCCGTTATTTCGCGGTATATATATATATATATATATATATATTCATGATTAGAGCTGTCCCGAGGTCTAGAAGAGAGGAACCGAGATGAATTGCTGTTAGCCGTAGGAACAGCCTAACGATTGTATGCTGCGTCCGTAAAGTTATAAATAGTTAGAATTTTCAGTGTATTCGACATCTTTTGAGTCGTAATAGCATGTAAATTAAAAGTATGATTATTTATTGTCTGACAAGCACCATTTCCTATTACTTTCGCACTTCATCTTGCTAATGCTAATTTTCTTTCCACATTTCTCTTGTATTTCCCTGTTGTCTTACCACATAATATCGCTCCGGGATTACGATTGTACACGTTTTTCTAGTGTTCATTATTAGTTATTTCATCTCCTAGCAAATTATTATAAAACTACTGCATGATTCCTTAATTTGAATCATGATTAAATTTATAGACAATACAAATATTAACTATAAATCGAATATTTTGATGTTTAATGTGAACATTAATTTTTGAAATCCAAATACTATTAAATCTTTTTTAGGAACATTTGGACAAATTATTCAATTTTCAAGGTCCCTTCCATATACAATCACGAACTAGCAGCCTTTTCCATTCTATGACAATAATTGATAGCTAGAAACTGATATTGCTGACGTAAAAAACCACTATATTCTTTGGCAAAAAATTCTCAAATCCTAAAATCCATAATTACCCGTATTTGCGCGTAATAACGCGCAGGGGTGTAATTTCGAATTTCGGCCTAAATTAAGCTTAATTCGGGCCATTACTCGAAATAACGCCCCGGCCCGCTATTACGCGCAATACGGTATACACAAGAGATTTACCAACTAGGTTACCAGAGAAATGTACTCAGGACATTTATCATCATTACAGGGATTAGCCTGGTTTAGATAAGATCAATAAAAACGATCTTATACTTTCATATGATCCCTTAGGTCCAATGCAGTTTATATTCCGATAAATGAGCATTTTCCGGAATGATAAAGATTTGAAAGATGTAGTTGATAATTTGGTGCAATCAGTCAATGAAAATAATGAATAAACAGAAAATATGGAGATGGTGATGATGACGAAGATCAAAGTGTCTCTGATTCGAATGGTATGCATTTTAATGTTTGAAGAATTTACAGTAATCGAATGAGACTTTTAAAAATCATTTTTATTCATGATATTTAAATCAATAAACTATTCCCATTAGTGTTAGTACAAAATTACTTTAACAATCGATTTCTTCTTTTTTTTTTAGTAGAAAGGGCGGTATAACTTGTCGTTGTGGTAGTCGAAAATAAAACAGAATACAAAAATTTTGGTCGACACATATTTTATGATTACTTAAAATTTATCAATATATTAATTTCTGAAATAAACCAATAAGTATTTAAATAACGCATAGGTCCCATGAATGCACATACTGTATAGATGAGATTTAAATTGTATTTGAAGAGGGTATTATCAGAATATATTTATAGAGGATGCGTTTATGGAGGGTTAACTTTAATACGTAACATTTTTTTCACAAAGCCATTTTTGACCAATTCTACATTTTTATATTTTTGCCATATTATAACAATGTTAGTGAGCAATATGCAAAGCTCTTGACTTATTTGGAGAAGTAGCAGTTAATACGCGTCCAAGTGAAAACTTGTTATCGGGCTTTCAATTATATCTCGTACCGGACACAATCCCTAACACATTAAACTGATTTGTTCCGATAACAAGTTTTTCTTGACAGCACTCATATGTACAATTATGATCACAATCAAATATCAACAATTAGATTTTGAGATTATACATTTTCTCTTTCTCTGGTCGCGACTAACTATCAACGTTTAGAACAATATGATTTCTTATTGGAATGACCAAGTTGACCAAGTCGCAGACTGGTCGAACTTATGGTTGTTAAATGTAAATTTAGTTCGTTAAAACAATCAATCAAATAATGGATTTGATCTCAACTAACATTCAAGACTAACAAAATCATTATAAAATTAAACAAAGACGATTAAATACGGATGATAATAATGATTATGAGGTTAAAATAAAAATAGAAAATGAAAAAAGAATCAAAAAATACGGTGGGTAACCAAAAAAAAAGACGTAACTATCAATGAATAACCAGTTTTTTTCTCAAATTATCATTACACCATAGCCAAACAACAAAGGAATGGGCTTTTATGGAGAAAGTTCCCGACCATTATATTATTAATAAAGTTTTGGCTCGTATTGAAGTTAGGTACATGATACAATCATGAGTTGCAAAGTCAAGATCAACCACAAATTCATAAATTACACTTTCAAAAAACATTTCATCATATACTATCGACATGATTATTGTTGTCCGAAGCGTAGCGAGGACTTACATGTACATGTAAAAGTTGAAAAATGTCCGTCTGTCCGGCACGTGACTTGTTGGTGATTGGCTGCTATGGTCCACACTAGGCCTTATATGGAGTGCTCCGTATTAAAAGGTCCCATTTTTACATTTATCTCATTTTGAGATAATTGAGTTTAACCATTTGTTTTGATTTTCGGACTGATTCGGGATTAATTAAATTTCACGATTTTGATTGGTTAAAGAAGGCAGGTGACTATCGGATAATCTCGTGACGTGTTGGCTCTACGCAGCCTCATGTAATTTTTCTTTTTAAATTATCTTGATTTTTTATTATGCAAATCAACTTTTATTAATAATTGAAAAATATCAATTATGTCAAAATTTACATGAATTTAATAAAAACTCATTTTTCAAAAAATTGTAAAAATGGGCCCTTTTAATACGGAGCACTCCATATTTGAAAATGTCCGTCTGTCCGGCACTTGACTTGTTGTTGATTGGCTACTACGGTCCACACTAGACCTTTGAGTTGAAAAATGTCCGTCTGCCCGGCATGTGACTTGTTGGTGATTGGCTGTTACAGTCCACACTAGACCTTTGATTTGAAAAATGTCCGTCTGTCCGGCACGTGACTGGGTGGTGATTGGTTGTTAAGGTCCACACTAGACCTAGGGTGTCCAGGATTATGCGAAAGATCACATATGCTTCGCATAATTCGACCAAAAAAAGCACTCAGATCACGTGGCCGAAATATGATTGGTTGGGTTAAATTCATTCGGGACTTAATTGTAATTTGGGAACAGAGTAATATATGTTCCGAAAAGTTCCGATGTGAATGAACCTAAATTACGAGGTAAAATTTTCAGTAAGTGGCCGAAAAATCCCGAAGAATAGAAACAATTACTTATAGTGTACAATAATAAAAAATCGCATAAGGGTGGTGACATATGTTACATAATATAATTTACTATACCTCCTACCCCCCTCCCCCTACATAAGAGCAATTTGATTGGCTATTATAAACTTCTATATTTAACGTAAGATTTCAGAGACCCCCCTCCACATTCACTTATTTGTGCGGGTAATACAAGCTCCTGGAGAGGAAATAGCCAATCGGAGAGTGCAAATTTTGACTATTCCGGATCAGCCCGACGAAGAATTTGAACACGCGTAAAAGAAGAAAAAAGCGAAAATACGCAAAAACTAATGTTTAAATCAATCTTGGAGCACTAATTAAAAATGACGGGAATGAAATTTTACTTATATGAAGCATCACTCTAACCTTATAGCCTCTAACGTTAACCCTAAACCTAAATTTTTATCTCACGCACTTAATTTATTTACAAAATCGGATTTCCTTTTTTTGGGTTGTGTTACCCACGCAAATAAGTAAAATGACCCCCCTCCCACTCTAAAATATCACGTAATATCCGTCACCACCCTAATCGATAACCGCACCAGGGGTCTAGACACTTTTGCAGTAACGTAACGTGGCGCATGAGAATTAACCAATCGGAGAACGTAAATTTTGATCGTCCCGGATCAGTCCGACATCAAAACAAAACACGTGTACAAGAAGAAAAAAAGAGAAAAGAGCGAAAATACTCGAAAACTAGTGTTTAAATCGGCCTTAAAAACCACATAAAAATGGCTGGAACGCGATTTTACATATATATAGGGACCTTCTAAGGCTATATACACAAACCCTAACCCTAACCTTAACAATAAAGCCAAAAAGTTAATCCGAAGACGCCACACCACGTGATGGTCACATTACTGCAAAAGTGTCTAGACTCCTGGTGGGGTCCTAATCGATCGCATAATTTTAAATCTATTTGCATCCATCGCATAATCAACCTCAGATCGCACGCATAATTTACCTCATCGCATCGCATAATCCTGGACACCCTAATTAGACCTTTGATTTGAAAAATGCGGAAAGTCTACGGACACGTACAGGTCACGTGATATTTCATCTTACGGACATGTACCGAAATAATAATTTTTTTTGGTTTAAAAAACGATCAGTTAAGAAGATAGCACCCTTTATTATTTTAATAAAGTTTGTTCTCCGGGTCCATTCAGTTCTAATTATGATGAGATTATTAAAATTTGATCAGTAGAACAGGAGATATGACCTTTCGAAATTTGGGCAACATTCTAAAGATTATATAAAAATGTCGCATAAATTTCATGAGATTATATATCCGGCTCTACTGAGTCAATTTTAATAATATCACTACAATTAGTATCAGAAAGACCAGGAGAATAAGTTTACTTAGAGTGATAAAAGAGGTTAACTTAGTCTGAAAGTTTTCCAGGCCACCTTTTTCTTATTTATTTCTTTTTTTAAAATTTCGACTGAGATTTTTAATAGGTTAATTCTTTGCCATCCTAAGAAAACTAATTCTCCTGGTCTTTCTGGTTTTAATAGTGGTGAAATGTAAATATAAACTCAGAACCGGAATATAGTGTATGAAGTTATGCGACGTTTTTATATAATCTTTAAAACGGTACATAAATTTCAAAAGGTTCTACAGATCAGATTTTAATAATCTCATCACTGTTAGCACCGGAAAGACCAGGAGAACAAGCTTAATTAGAATGATAAAAGATATTAACTTAGTACAAAAGCCTTAACGGATCATTTTTTAAATCAAAAAAAAATCATTATTTCGGTACGTGTCCGTAAGATAAAATATATCATTATTTCGGTACGTGTCCGTAAGATAAAATATCACGTGACCTGTGCGTGTCCGTAGGCAAGACCGGAATGTGTGACAGGTTATGCATTGTCGATCATACATCGAAATGTGCAAAATTCTTTAAAGTTCTTTTATATTTAGGTTAGGGTTAGGGTTAGGATCAGATGTTAGCAAGATGTATAGTAAAATCGTTCAAGGAAAACTTTTTATTAAAGCATGAAAGATGGTTTCTTATGCAGTTTACCGATTTTTTAGCAAAACGAACGTTTGTTTTGAGTTTTTCTGATCGTGTAACGTTACATATATCTTGAAATCTGATTGGTAACCTGTCACACATTCCGGACTTGCTGTCCGTAGACCAGGGACGGTGAATAATATCGATTTGTATCGATAATATAAAACTAGGCCAAATCATGGGGAAATCGATATTTTCGCAAATGTTAATGCAGTGTAACAATATGCACTTGGGCAAAATTAAAAGTATAATTCGGGTCAGGCAATATAAATTTGCTAACTTGAACCGTTGATAAGCTTCGGTAAAATACAATCAACAAACACGAAAGAAATTTAGTTACTGATCACGTTATATCACGTTATCTGTAACTGTTGTACAAAATTTTGCATTTTAATTGGCCAATCATGAGTATATCGATATTTTTGACTATACCGATCGATATTTTTGCAAAATCAAATCGATATTATTCACCGTCCCTGCCGTAGACTTTCCGTGAAAAATGTCCCGTCTGTCCGCCACGTTGACTATACTGTGATTGGCCATTACGGACTACACTATTAAAAAAAGTCCTACATGATATTATTTATATACGTATCGATTTCATTAACAAATAATGTATATATATATTGTAAAAATCTAGTTAGTTTATTTAACTAATTATTAAAATATGTTATGCTTCGGACTCACAACAGTTCCTGTTAACCTAGTAATGATACGTGACGTTCGAACCTAATCAAAATCAGGTGTAACATAAAAAAAAAAACAAAAAAACAAAACAAAGAAACAATCAGTTTTTACTATAAGTATAACCTGAAGCAAGCTTCAAACTTAAATAAATTTTGAGTTTTTAATTTCATAACAATAAGAAACTTAAGAAACTTGTTGGCCAAATCAAGAAAAAAAAATAAATAGCCTATGAATTTTTTATTAAGAGAAATACAATATCTAATTTTGTGAAGTTCAACATGAAGCTCTCAAACGTAGCCTGGCTTTTTTTTGAAGAAATCAGCAATGGACAACGAAAGCCTTAAATGACACTTTATTCATTCAGCAGTTAAGGGTAAATAGTATAGTAAATAGCTTTAGATTTCAATGTAGTTTATTTAATAAATTTATAATAAAGCTAATATATATTTTTTTTTATACTAGAATACGGAATAAAGATTGAAAATCTCAAATTAAAGCTACAAGAAACTGAAACCAAAGTTTCAAAAATTTAGAAAAACAATTACAAGGTATTGTTTCTATACTTTTGTATTTGATTTAGTTTTATTTTATTTTTTTTTTTAATTTATAGTGTAAAATTTAATATTAGAGAAAGAAACTGAGATCAAAAATTTATTACGTATGTATGAAATATTATCGCTTAGCTTAGAAAAAAATAACCTAATAAGAGAAATAATTTAAAAGTTTGCGATTTTATTATATATGTCACTAAATATGTTTTTTTTTCGTGCAATTTACTGCAAACCACATTAGTAAAAAACAATAAAAATTTCACAACGAATCAATATCAGATATGACAAAGAACACTGAAAACAAGCGATCGTAAAACACCTAGAGGCGAGTTTTTCTAATGTAAACATTGCTCATATTAAGCGTCGACCTAAACAAAAGTATGTAACAATACAACGAATTTTTGGGAACCGAAACCCGAAACTACAAGTTTAGGTTAGAGTTTAGGATATAGTTTAGGATTTATGTCTCTAACCTAAACTGATAGTTTTGGTTTCGGTATTTATCATCTATTGGTTATGGAAATTTTGGAAATAATGACATTAATCGTATTTTTCGGCTTGGACCTGCATTTAACGTACTGTATCGCATCCAACGAAACTCACGTGACCTGACAAAACATAGTTTCGTCATTTCATTAGGCATTTATA
Organism: Gigaspora rosea; assembly: GCA_003550325.1. Taxonomy (NCBI): domain Eukaryota; kingdom Fungi; phylum Glomeromycota; class Glomeromycetes; order Diversisporales; family Gigasporaceae; genus Gigaspora; species Gigaspora rosea. Next base: position 150,974 of record QKWP01001046.1, read on the forward strand.
CCTGTACCAATTTACTGATTTTTTACGTGTTTTGTTTTTATTTTTTTTATATAACTAGAACATGACTGCAGTATTAAGATCAACCGAGCACTCTATGAAACCTTCGATTAAGAAAACGTGCATAGATGAAGTACACAAAAATCGTGCACTTGAAGTCAAAATAACAATTTCAGGATTTATGTTAACAGCACAAGCACAAAACTTTGCGAAAATACAACAATTATATACTGTACCTGCAATTAAAATCCTTGTAATGAAGTGGACTTAATCACTACTTATCTTGAAGGTATAATCATAAATTTATATTGTTTTAATATTCTATTTAGTATTTTATTTAAAAATTATTTATGAAATTATATTAGAACCATAAACAAGTTCAAAATGTACAAGATAATTTAGGGTGTTCTCAAGCACCTTAATCAATCTGGTCTGATTTATTAGTAAAAAATAGATTTAACGAATCAATTGTATTGATTATTCAATGAATAAAGCACGTGATGAAAGTTTAATACGTCAGAAAGAAAAATTTATTAGCGGAAGTTCGTTTAATTCCAGTCAACAAGAGATAGAGGCCCAAACGTCCTTTTTATATCATAGAGTTGCGCTTATTGGTCGAAAATTTTCATTGATTGATTAGAAAAAATAATTCATTATCGTTATCGTTAAAGATTTTCAAAATCATAACCAACGTCGACGAATTACTACCTTATTATTTATGTTAAAAATCTTGGTCGCAAAAATAAAAAAGACACGTTTTTGTGTTCTGTTGGTTTGTAGTAAATTCTGAAAAGGAATTGGAAGTGTCGTAGATTGCTTATCCTTTCGTTGATCCATCGTTTTCATTTATTTTTATTTCGATTTGTAAAAAATAATAATTGCTAAATAGTAATAATTATAAATATGCTTGCTCAAGCATCAATGCCAATCAATATTTTAATTAATCGTAATACTTGAGCATCAACACGAGCATAAATTAATTACATTGAAGAATATACGTTAGCATATTTCAATCATATTATCATCCATATCATCGGTTCTCAAAAATGTCTCCATAATGGTTGAGCACTATCTCAATACTAGCTAATCACATCGAGTGAGAACACCCTTAAATACTATAATCGTTCATTAAACTTTGAAGACTTCGGCTAAAGCCACGTAAAGTTAATTTTTTCATTTTGCATTAAATATTTGACAGCATACAAATGTCTTGTTAACAAAAAATAAAAATAATAATAATCAACATACAATAAGGGGCCAGTCTACAAAATGCCATCGTTTAGAAGCATTAATTTTATTTATATAATAATGAAAAATCTACAATCAAAAAAATATACAATTAAAAATACACAATGTATAATCTTATTATTAATATTATTTTATGATTTTTTTCCTGCGTCGGAGTTTATTTATTTATTAGCTAGTGTAAAAGGAGATTTAGTAATAAATGCCCATCTTTTTTCATGAAAGTTATTGCGATTTTCAAAAAAGTCCTTATGCATCTCTTCTAATTCATGTTTTTCATATTCGTCCAACGACTTTGCTAATTCATCACGCATACGAATATCTTGTTTATTTTTAATAAATTTCGTAAATTTTATGGTGTCAGCTATGGCAATGTCCATGAATCCCTTAACACTATCTAAAAAACTTTGTTCAGGGTTAACCTGCTCTTGTTGTATCAATTTATCAAATAAACCAATTTCAATTGCTTCAACAGCAAGCATCGGTTTGACATTCTCTTTAATTTGTTTTAACATAAATGTGTTTATACGTTTAGATGCTGTATAAGTGTGTAATTCTGAACCATATAAGCCCATATTTTTATAATGAGGATTTAAAACAACTCCTGGTTTAACGAATGAGAAATCAGTCGCAAGCGCCAAGTAAACACCACCTGCACCAGCATTAGCTTGTACTGCCGCTACTGTTATAATATTTGTAAGTTTAATAATTTCTTTAACCACTTCATTTATTGCTTTAATATTGTTCCATCCTTCTATGCTTGGATTATCAGCATGCTGAATAACGTTCAAATTAATACCATTTGACCAATTATTTGCACTACCTGCAAATATTAATCCTTTAATAGGCATCTTTTGACATTGTTTAATCGCTTTTAAAAGCCTTTCACATTGTGAAGTACTCATAGCTCCATTATAAAAATTAAAATATAATATACCATAAGAACCGAATAACTCAAAACTTATCTCTTGGAAGGTGTCAAGAGTTGGTGTTGTAAAGTTCTGTTTAGGATTGATCACAGGGATATTTTCGGATAATTTACCTAGCTGTATAGTAGCTGGTAATTTAAATGGATAAGGTTTCATTTGTGTCTTTGGCGAACGTAATTGAGAGACCCAAAACGCACCATCTTTGGTGGCAATACAAATTGCATCATCTCGTTTAGCAAGAACTTTTCCAGGATAAGCCATTAAATCTTGATTAATTGTTTTCTCATTGTGAGCATCATACAAAAATCTCATGATTTTTGTACCATTAAGATTAATTTCAGCTTTAACTCCAGGTTTACTATCAGCTGCGCGTATTTTTCTTAAAATAATTTCTGTATTATCTATTTTCCAATTAATTTGCCTATTAAAATGGGATTGTTTAATAGTTTCATGAAGTCGACCTTTCACAGAAGTATTAGCATAATTTAATGGTTCGGGTTTAAAATTATTCAATTGAAAATTTTCAACGCATTCAAGTACTAATTTGGTAGCCGTATTAATAACATGGGAATTATATAAATGAGTTTTAGTAATAGCTTTTGGAACTAAAAAGTTTTCGCTTGCCCAAATAGCACCTGCATCCATTTCTTTATCAGCCTCAAGGACAGTAACACCCCACTCATCTTTTTTATCAATAATAGCCCAATCTAATGAAGAAGGACCTTTGTCGCCTTTAATTCCAGGATGAACAATAAGACATTTTACTTTAGTATAAATATCTTCAGGTATGGCTTTCATAAGTGTTGGGCAAATAATCAGATCAGGTTTATACTGCGCAAATGCAGAACGCATCGTGTCATCTGAATCGGCGGTTTGAAAAGTTACTTTGTGTCCAAGGCGAAGTAATTCATTTCTTATTCGTTGAGTCATACCATTATAAGCAGAAGAAAATAATAAAAGATTTAAATTTTTCTTATTTTCAATTTTAACTAATTGATCAGAATGTCTTTGACTAGTTGCTATAATTTTTTTTTCAACCTTCTCAACTGAATAACTTTGTCTTATTAACTTTGATAAATTCAAAGGTGGTAAACCTTGTTGTAAAATACTCGCATTAACAGCATTAAAAGCTAGGGAAGAAACAGTAAGCAAACCAACTCCTGATGGTACAGGAGTATAATATTTACATTTTTCATATACTGAATAATCAACATCACCCACAATACTTGAATTTCCATTAATAATGTTTGGTGGTAATCTATTAATACCTACATCAATTACTATAACACCTGATTTAACTAAATCATCATTAACATAAAGAGCTTTACCGATAGCAACGATCAAAATGTCAGCACTTTTAGTAATGTTTTTTATATTTTCAGTGTGTATATCACAAATTGTTACTGTAGCATTATATGGAGATGCCATTAGCATACAAACAAGTGGTTTTCCTACAAGTTGACCTTTGCCCATAATTACAATATGTTTACCTTCAGTTGGAATATTGTAATAATCAAAAATACTACAAATACCAAGAGGTGCAGCAGGTTTTAAACCTTTATCTAAATCAAATAAATTACCTACAGATCCTATAGTTAACCCATCAATATCTTTATGAATAGGGATTGAATTTAAAATATTATTTTTATTAATAGAAAAATCCGATGGAAATGGTAATTGTACAATGATACCAGTATTATTAGGATCATTACTTAAATTTTTAATAAGTTCTTTAATTTGAGTTTCATTATATTGTGGTGAAATTTTTATTAATTGCATAGGAATATCAAGTTGTTCAAATACTTTACGTTTTTTGGCCACGTAGTTAGCACTATCTATTCTTGCTTTTCCTGCTGAATTTGTTGGTAAGATAACAGTAACTTTGGGTTGAGAATTTAGGGATTTCTTGGCTTCTATAGCCGTATTCTTAATTGCATCTGCAACTGAAAAACAGTCGAGTATTTTTTTGTAATAAATATTATTTGGTAGCCTTTTCAACATTTTTTGTAAAAGTACTGATTGTTTTTTTTTTAAAAAAAAAAAAATTCTTTCGAGATACGAATAGCAGATTATTTAAAAATTTTGACAGTCCAATGGATGGTCCGCGGAATAACTTTCCAATTGTCTTTGGCATAAAAATAATTACATACAATGACGATAACGATAACGATACGTTAATTTCCTTATTTGGAAGTTATTTAGAGCGAAAGCAATTAAAATTAGGCCCTGTTTCTTAAAAGTCTTAATTATTGTGGCAGATTAAAATGAAATCAGATTAAAATGAAACCGGGGACCTTTCTTGCTCACCTTTAAAGCTTATAAAACCCACATATACTCATTTATTAATAACCCTAACCCTAAACCCTAACCCTAACGCTAAAAAAACCCCCAAAAATGTCCCCTAAAAATTTTTAAAATTTTGCCTAAAAAATAGAAAAATTTCATTTTAATCCGATTTCATTTTAATCCGTCACAATTATTGTCACGGATAATAATTAAAATGAAATATGAGTTCCTATTTAATTTTCTAAGGCCCACTTATACTTGTTTAATATAAATTCTACTCTAAAACTAACCTCTAACCTTAACCCTTACCCTTAAAAAATGCGGCCAAAAAATTTTATTTTTTTTCAATTTTTTATTTCATTTTAATCTGATTTCATTTTAATTAACAATTAACAATTATTGTGACAGATAATGAAATCAGATCTTTAAAAATTTTTGGGGCCTTTTTTGTTAGTTTTTTTTATAGTTATTAGAAAGAGTATATATGGATTTTGGTAGGGTTTATATTTTTAAATTAAGACCCCTAAATTTCACAATGATCTGATTTCATTATCAGTTATGATCTAAAACAAAGACCCATACACTTTCATAATCGATTTGATCGATCATACGAAAATTCTTTAATGTTTCTTTATTTCTTATTGTATATCTATACTTTTATTTCCTATTTTATCATTTTTATACATATCACTTCTTATTACCAAATCGGATCGAAGTTGTTTATAAATAGTTCACCGAACACGAATTACCGTATTTATTGGATGGTACCCCCGGTATTTACATATCTCAATCTTTGTACCCGGGTACTTCTACATTACATTGAAACAATATATTTTACTATATACTATTAAGGTTGCCGGTCGTAAGTAATTATTACGGCATTACGGATTACAACCTGGGTTGCAACCCTTGGTTACAGCTAAGACCCAAAGTTGTAAATATCCGTATTGCTATAAAAGGTTGAATAGTTGTAATAGTCATTATAGTTGTAATTGCTGTAAAGGTTGCAATTGCCGTAATAGATATAAGTATCATAAAGAACTCGTTTTGTACCCTAAACTGAGTATAAAAACGTCAATTCCCTTTGTATGAGGAAATACTCAAGAAAAAACATGAATAAGCTGCTTGAGAATAATAAATTTAGCTTATCTTCAACAATATTTAAATTTTAATTGGTGCATAAACAGTTTTTCACCACCTGCCGATACGTGTTGAATGTCATACGATTTGTACACGTCACTCTGGTTATATCGACATTTTTGGTTCATTAGTAAAAAAATTCAAAATGTCAATATAGTGAGTTATATCGACATTTTATATTAAATTTTTGAAAAAAAATGTCAGTATAGAAAGATTTTACTATGATGTCGTTATATCCAGATGTCGGTATAACCAGAGTGACGTGTAATTAATAATCGTGAGAAGATCTTAAAATATTGCATAAACATAATGTTTTTTTTTTTTTGTTACATTGAAAAAACAAGTTTAAATCAAGATATATTCGGTAATTTGATCAAGGTTTTTGCGTGCTACATTTAATACGCGCTACGTGTAATTATAATTCGCTTAATAAACTTGAAACTTTTTAAACATGAATCTTTAAGATGGGACCCCACAGCAAAAGGAGGGGATGGGCAAAAAAAAAATTTTTTTTGAAACAATTCAATATCTTGAAGAATTAGATGGATTAGAATAAAATTATCATAAAATTAAAACCTCTGTTTTTTTGGCCCATCCCTCCTTTCGCTGTGGGGGTCCCATAATGTTGGAGTCAATTTTCGGGACCCAAATTTGAAATAATTATAAATGAGAGCCCAACTTAAAAATATTTATTTATAAAGGCCTAAATTTTTGAAAATATTACAAATACGGGCCATGATGTAATCACGGGATCGTTTCGCTATACGATCACTCGCCTCGCATGAAATGTGGTTAATGAAATAATATACTGTACTGCTATCGATTTTTATTCGTAATAAGGCATTTATGTTATTTATTTAATATATATATTTAAAGAAATATGTAAAGAGAATAATAAATATACAATTCATTTTAAAAAAGATCGATACATTGAACTAGCGAAAATTTCAATGTAGGCAGCGATTATATGAATGTAATTTTCCATTAAGCATTGTTAATTAATGTCGCGGCTGAAGCTGGAAATGGCTGAAGCTGGAAATTAGAGGTCCCGATTTAAAACTATAAGCCCTGCTAAAATCCAACTATACTCTTTTATTATAAACCCTAACCCTAAATTCTAATCTAACTATAAAAAAAAATCGTACAAAATGCATTCCAAAATTTTTTGTAAATTTCATATTAAAATATTTAAAATTTCCGGCTTCAGCCATTTCCAGCTTCAGCCACGACAATTAATATTCTTTCTGCCTGCATCTTCGATTACAAGTTCGTATATTATGGCCTTTTTCACCACACTTTCCATAAATATTTTGGTCTTCTGGTGAGCCTTCCATTTTAATAAATGTCATCTAATTTGTAATGTGTTTGACATAACGATAATATTTACAATCGAAGACGAAGATGATTTTATAAGCAAATTGTTAGAAAATCGAGACGAAGAAATCACTGATAGATAAGTGCCTAGTATTTTATACTCATATATTGAATATATGATTACTAATTTATATTAGTTAATATGTAGTAACGACGACACTTGTACTGTACGTACGTATGCACAAGTAAGCACTAATTCGTATGACGCAAAATTACTTGGCCCATATTTGTAAAAATTAGGCCTTTATAAATAAATATTTTTAAGTTGGCCCCGCATTCACAATTATTTTCAAATTTGGTCCGATATGTAAATTCCCAATATTTTTTTATGTAAAACAAAAATAGTATAGTAGTAAAATGTCTCTTATCGTTATAGAATATTGCATTTGCCGTTATGTCAAACGTAATAACGATTAGTTATCCAATCTACCATACCAGATACTGTGTGCTAGCATGAAACCGGTATCTAATTCTTGAACATTTTTGCTGTAAAAAACTTGTAATTTATATATTAATAATAATAAATAATGTTCACTTATATATATTAATTAAATTTTTAAGTATTTAATATCGACATTGTTTTAAAAATGGTAAGTGATACAGAAACTAGCTCTATAAACTCGAGTAATTCAAAATCAGCAACAGGAGTTTGGAAACATTTTAAGAAAGGTGCATCCAAAGGCGAAGGTCATTGGGAAGGAACCTGCAACTTTGTAATAAGTTTTATTCACGCGCCAAACCAGCTACTTTATGTGCACAACTTGCTAATAGCTGTAAAAAAGTTCCTAAAGAATGGCGACGTTATTTTAACTATATTTTAGTTAATAATTCCTACTGATGAACCAATTTATAGTATACCAAATGATAGATAAGCGATCTGAATTAACTAATTGGTTCATTTCTGTAAGAATTGAGCCATCGAAACAATTAATGATTAATGAAGCTATTACACTAGCCTTTATTATGTATAGTATTCCTTTTCGTGTAATTGATAATCCTTTTTTCATAAGTGCATTAAATCTTCTTAATCCTGGTTATAACATAAGGTTCTTTCTGGACGTTTGTTAGATATTGAAGTAGCAAAGGTTATTAATAAAGTTGTTAAAATTTTGGAACATACTGATAATCTTACTATTGGTCTCAATGGTTGGACGGCTCCTAATGGATTATCAATCTGAAATTTTGTTGTTATAACACAATCATAACAAGAATTTCTTTATGAACTTGGAAATTATTCTGAACCATCTTATATGGCAGAATTTTTAGCTAGTAAAATTGAAATGGTTTTAAACCATATTGGTAGTAATAAAATTTCATCACTTATTATTGATAATGGAGCTAATATAGCATCTGCATGATGTATTATTTGTTCAAAATATAAAAATATTATAAATATTAGATGTATTGCATACTGTTTCAATCTGATTAGTAAAGATATTATTCAATATACATTTGCAGAAAAAATGATTCAACATGCTAATAAAATTGTAAAATTTTTTAAAAAATCATATAGAGTTGTAGCTGTTTTAACCAAAAAATTTTACAATATCAAATTAGCAGTAGTGGTCTTAAGACATATATAGAAACAAGATGGACAACTGTACATGATTGTGTTTTTTCAATTGTATGCCTTAAAACTTGTTTAGAAGATATTTAAGAAAATTATTTAGAAATTGTTAGTTCTGCAATTTTGGCAATTCTTTATAGTTGAGACTTTTTTTACTAATATGCAATATCTCTTAGAAATTTTATTTTCAATCAAAAATGCAATCTTGTTAGTTGAAGCAGTGTTGAAGCAAGTTATTCTATACTTGTTGATTGTTATATTAATTTGATGAAAATTGCTGCAGCAATTTAAAATCTTCCTACTAATGAATATAAAGGATTTCACAACTATTGTACTAAAAAATTTAATAGATGGTTTGAAGAATTCAATGATCCTATATATCAACTTGCATATTTTCTTTACTTAGTATATAAAGGTGTTGGATTAAAGTTTGTACATTTTCTTTATTTGCTAATTATACTAAAAGATTGTAGAAACCAATAGCTAAACATAGTAGAATTAATTACACAATTATAAATTTATAAAAAACAACAAAAATTATAAATAGAAATCCAAATCCTTATATTGTCCCTTATATAATTAGTAGAGATATAATATTGATATGTGGAACTTGTAAAGTTAAACTGAATGATTTACAACAACTAGCAATTAAATGTTTTTCTATTATGCCAAGTTCTGCTATTTGTGAATGAATTTTTTTATTATTAGGATAGTTTTATAGAATCATTAAACAAGACTAAATATAAACTGATTGGAAGAATTAGCAAAAGTTTATTAGTTCAATTTATCAAATTCATAAAACAACTTTGTCATACTTAAACTATAAAAATAACACCTAACATATTGACAAATATTGCAGAAACAGTTTTTAAAAAATTTAATAATGCTAAATTATTTAATCCTGCTAAAGATCTTTATTCTAATGAACCAGATTTAAATTTAAATATTTCAACTTTTATTGATCCTTATTTTTTAGTTTTTATATCTAAAAATTATAAAATAAAGAGCTTAACGAAATTGAGTCTAACTATCTTAAGTTACAAAAAAATAATAAATATTATGAATGAAATTGTTTCTGATTAATTGGATAATAATTTATATTAGATATATATTTTTAATATAAAATTTAATAAAATTGTATTTTTATATTTTAAAAGTGCTTCATAATAAATAGTAAAGCAAATATAGTATCTTGGGTACAATCTAGTATTTGAAATATAAATATAGTATATAAATTTTAAATATTTAAAACATATTATGTTCATACCAATTTTTTTTAATAATAAATTTGAGAATTTGTGAATGTACTCTATGGCAATGAAAAAACAAAGTCTCTTACTATAGTACTAAATAAAATATTTGCATGCAATGCTATTATAAAAGCAAAATTGTGAATTTAGCTAACAGGTTATATAAATTAGACAATTTTATACAAGATGTAAATTTAACATGCCTTTAGGGCCATGTCATTAATTACCTGATTATTTTTTATTAGAGGCCTACTCTCTTTTCTCTTTCTTAATATATATATAGTCAGGTTCTTATATGTAATTTCAACTTTTTTTTACCTCCCCCCCTCTAAAAATTACCTAATTTTTGTCACTCCCCTTATTCTATCTCTAATATAATTATTTCTGATATTAGTTAAATTGAAATTTATTTAAGCTAATATTTGCTATAGCTAAAATTCAATATCACAAATCTTTTAAAAATATTTATTCTCTTTTAATAATTCTTTTAAAAATTTCAATTTAACCAATGTCTGTTTCATTTTATGACAATAATTTTAAAAAAATTTCAATAGTAATATATATTTATTTTTTTTTTTGGTTTCAAAGTACCTGTTCTGAAACTTAAAAATTTTTTATTCAAGATATTAAGGCCATCAGTAATTCACATAGGGTTTACTTGCATTTGTTATATAGATAAGAATACAACTAGTTATATATATACTTTTGGTATTTAATTTAAATAGTCTACTCTAAGATTCCATACTAGCTACTATATCTGCGACCTAGCTATAGGAATTGCCTATTTTAACTCTCTAATCTCTGTTCCTTCTGCTAACCTATTCTGTATCACTAGTACAACTATCTGATATATTAGTTAGTTAAGATTTATACCAGATGCTTATTCGCATTCTTAAAATCTAGCCAGAACTATTTTAATTCTGGTTTTGTTATCCTCAACAGAAAACTTGGTAGAGCAGTACTTTTCCACACAGGCATTCATCTATGCTTCAGTAATTATCACTATGGCCAAGACTAATAATTGCAAAACAAGGTTATCACTATTCTTTTACCAATATCTACTTTTGCTCTTGTAAAGTTCACTCCAATTCTAGCACCTACTTTTACCTTTCTTTCAGTCCTTTTCTGGTATCTTCAAACTTCCAAACCAGTTAGCTCAGATGAGTTGATTAACTTGGTATTAGATGCTATTATGGTTTTTCTTCTCTTGGTACCTATTTTTAAAATATAAATTCTTTTCCTCTGGTGTGATTTCGATAATTAAATTGGTAAACTCTCTCTTCCAAAGATCATTGTTGTTTAGTTCTTTGGCTTTGATTTTTAATATTCTAGTTTCAGTAGCACTGTCAAGATCTTTGCTACCTTTTTACTTATAACTTGCCAAACAGGTTTCTGTTTTCTGGTTTCTTGGATTTGTCTATATAACAGATATACACCTAAAAGCTCCTATTCAAGATAGTAAAATCAATCTACAGATAATATACTCACTTAATTAATGAGAAGCAGTTACCAAAATACAGTTCTATTTTTTAAAGCATTGCTAGTAAAATCTAAATCCTAGACCTGCTGCTTAGAGTAACAACTATAGGTAGGATAAAATTTATTTTCAAAATTTTAAAATTTTATTATAATTTCAACATTTAATATTTTTTAAATAGAAGATTATATTATTTGGTTTACTTTAATTTATTAAAATATTTAAACAACTTTTAATTTAATAAAATTTAATTTTTATAAGCTAAATACTAACTTCACCAATTTCTACATTAACTAATTTCAACAATTTCAACAATTTTTTTCTATTAAAAAAGGCAATTTTATCCATTTATAGTAACAACTTACCAACTTCTCTAAGTCACTACACTCTAATAGTAATATTTAAATTTTTGAAATTGCAACTTAAATATGTAAAGTAAGAAAAACTGAAAAAGACATTTTTTATACTGATTGTTTATTTGAATTACAACATGATAAATATACAAAAGAGACACACTTTAACTATTTTTTAAACCATTTTATGTCCAAATTTGCCTACTAAAATTTTTTTTTTTTGTAATTTTGTAATTACAAAAAATTTTATTATGCTTAACTCTCTTATTTCTAAGCTAAAATAAAAATTTGAATTATAATTAGTTATTATTTTGTAAAATTTGTAATTTAATTTTAATGTTATTAAAAATATTTAATTTAATTAAATTCAACCAATTCTAAAATTCTATTATGAAAATTTTTTTAAAAATTTGCAAATTTTTATATGTTTTTAACTCCAAAAAAGAATTTTTACTACTAATTAAAGTTAATATTTTATTTATAAAGTTTAAAAATTTTACTAATTAAAGTTGTTTATTAAAACTAATCTTATATTTTATATTAAAATTATAGGGATAAAAATTAAATTATAAAAAGTTTGTCAAAAAGTAAAAACTAAATTTATACTTACAACTTTTTTTTTAAATTTATAAGATTTTTAGTATATAAACCACTTTTTTTTATAAATTAAAAATAAATATTACTATTTTATAATCTTAATTTTCAAATATTATTGTATAAAATTTTTTTTAAATATATTAAATTTTGACAAAATTAGATCAAACACTTAAAGATTTAAAATTTTAGTAGCCAAATTTGCTTAATAAAATAGATAGTTTAAGGGTATATATAGTCTGAGAATTAAAAAAAAGTTGGTGAATTTGGTGTCAAATTACTGGTTAGTAATTATATCATAAATATTTTAGTTTATAATATTATAGTTGTATACTTAATACAGTAGATTAACTTATGCTTGTGATTTAATATTTCTTGAAAAGGTTGAGTCCTTAGAGAATATGGGGGCTTTGCAGTAGAAAGGGCAGATGTGACCCCAAAATGGAAAAATGAGTTTTTATTAAATTCTGGTAAATTTCAATGTGATCAACATTTTTCAATTATAAATGAAAGTCAATTTGCATAATAAAAAATCAAGATACGTAATGTAAAAAGAATATTGCGCAAGGTCGAAGCCAAGCACATCACGAGATTACCTGTTAGTCACATGCTATATTTAACCAATCAAAATCGTGAATTTGGATTAACCTGGATCAGTCCGAAAATCAAAACAAAGTAATTAAATTAAATTATCTCAAAATTATATATATTGACACATCCGCCCTTTCTACTGCAAAGGCCCCATATTATTACAAAAGTACTAAGTAATTATAATACTAATATTTCTTATACATTAATTTACTTTGTCAAACATAAGTTAAATATTGCTTTCAAATTTCTAATTGCTTATCTAATTGCTATTACCTTTGATTATAATAGCAAAAAAGAATGGAGTTTCCTGATTATTTATCTGAAATACCAGAAATAATTGACTTAACTAAAGATATTAAAGACATTAATAAAAGCTATAATACATATTCTGAGGAGCTATAACATCTTCATTCTTAAAATGTGATTTTTGGCCATTGCAACTTTTAATAGAGAAAGGTGGTTATATAATGGTTCTTTTAAAGATGGATTTTAAGCTTAATGAAATTCCAGACCATGTTTGTTTTTGCTATATTGATTTGTGATATTAATCAACATTGCAAACTTGATGAGAAGTATATAGAATTTTAAAAATATACCAAAATTCCTGTGATTAATTTTTATTTATTAAAAATATCTAATCACTGCAATGTTATAATTTATTAGTTAATTGTAAATTATATAAACTCATTTTTATTACATGCAAGATCAATTGAATTGGAAAAGAAACAGTCTAAAATATTGACTAATATAAATCATCAAAAAGGTTTGTTTTTTAGGGAATTAGCTATGAATTAAAAAGTATTAATTATCATAGATATTATAATTTTCAGAAATATATTGCATTAATACATTAATACTGCAATAGACTAAATCCTTTTTTCACCATCTAGCACTGTTAACTTTAATGCTCTCACCACTTGATGGCATAATTAATAGATGTTCACAATGCAATGTATCATCTTCAATGTATCATCTTCAAATTCTATGACGTATATTAGTATTCACGCAATAAATCCCTAAATTAGGGGGTCGTCTAAAGCCATGTACCCACGTGACATTTTCGTGTAAATCAACCAAACGGAGTCGCGAAATTTTGTTTACACGGATCAGCCCGAAGAAGTCAAAAAAACAAAAAAACCGCAAGAACATAAAAACGGCATTCTAAACCTTACCTTGGGCCATTAATAAAAAATGTCGGGAAGGTAATTTTACCTATATGGGTCCTAACCCTAACCCCGACCCCTAATGCTAAACAGTCTCTGATACGAATTTTAACTAAAATTTCAAAAAATCACGTGGGTACATGGCTTTAGCCATCCCCCTAAATTAGTAATTTGAACCGGACGATCTGTTAACCTATTGTCAACTTGAATTATTACGACTATTAAAACAATTACAACCATTACACCTATTACAACCATTGAATCTATTGCAACCATCACACCTATTACAATTAAAACTGTTACACCTATTACAACAATTACACCTATTGCAGCTATTTTATGAATTACGACTATTGCATCTATTGGAGCAAAAAATCACCACCTTCGAATAAAAGGATGTAACTTTACAACCACGTCAAACCTATTACGGCAGGCAACCTTAGTCGAATCCCATTGTTAAATTGATCCTACGTCGATACCAGTACATTGATTAAATTGATCCTACATCGATACCGGTATATTGATTAAATTGATACATTATTTGATTTATTACATTGATATCTGATATATGAACTGATCGCTTAATTATACATTTCCCTCTGATCACATAACTGTCTCCCCATCATTTTATTTGTTCGCCCCTTCATTATTTCTCTAATTAATATCCCACGCACCCCTTCATATCTTTAAATATAGATTACTATCCTGAGATTAGACACTCGTTTTTTTGTATTTTTTTTTTTTTCGCTTATAAAAATTTGTGATTTGATTGCAGATTATCCTTTTTTTTAAATCCCCTAAATTTAATTAGACTTGAATACTTAAATTCAATTGTTGGTGAAACAATATAGTATCATAATCAAATTCCAAAAATCTGCCGTAATAACTTTCCAATAAGGAAATTGAAAAATGGTGCGGTAAAATTGGCCGTATAGATACGTATAACCTATACAAAAACCAAATTCAATATAAGTAGAAATTATACGTATTACTTGAAAATATAAACAAAATATAAATAATAAATATTTAGTTAATTTCTTCGTTACAAAAGTTATGCCAAAATTTAATTGCTATCTGTTCTATAAATAGTTTCATTATTATTTGCACATGGAATTGAAAAAAAATTTTTTCCGGCTTTTTTATAGGTACTTACTAGATGTTAGACCATCAATAAAATAACAAAATTAGATTTAACATTTTACAATGTATAACCTATTACTGTATTATATAATTGTTTTTTAAAATTACAGTGACCCACCTGATAAAGTCACCCATTTTTTTAAATTCGTTAAATCTAAACTAGGGTGTCCAAAATTCTGCAATTTTTTATCCGTTATTTTCTGCACATAATTGTACGGATTTTTCAACTAACCTGGCCAGCACTATCAATATTATTTGGTTAGCTTTATTCGGGGATTTGACAAGACAATTGTCAAGTATTATTTCGGGCTAACAATAAGCTACGCCTCAAATTCTGCAAATTCTACGAGTTCAAAATCATTAAACCAATAAAAAAACACTATTTAACTACGGATTCTGCAAATTCTGCAAATTTAGTTGAATTCGACAAATGCACGCAAATTTTGCGCGATTGCAGAATTCTTGGCACCCTAATCTGAACCCCATTTCTTTTTTTTAATTGGAATGATAACGATAATTGGTTAAACAATCTTCCGCAAAATTTTATCTTTTGACATTAAAAATTATCGTCGCGTGTTTTATTCATTGAAATAACGTGAAATTCTATTGAGATTATTTACCGTTACCCTAACCGCTAGCCAATCAATCACACGAATTTGCTGTCCCTCCATAGAATTTTTGGAATAACTTGCCCAAGAGCATCTCGAAAATTTCTGTGTAAGATCACTTATAAGAATGCTAAATTATAATAATTATTGTCGAGATTACTAATTTTATAATTTCATTATTGTGAAAGTATTTATTTTATAATTTCATCATTGTGAAAGTATTTATTTTATAATATCGATATGGATATCATTATTAATAATAATAATTTATTAAAATGAAAACATTTATCCTTAAATAATTTCATTAAAGATACCGATTTAAAACTTGCGATATTTATCGTCACAATTCTTTCCTTTATTTTTTTTAACAATAAGTTTACAATTATCAAATCTTTTTCGAATATATTATTTTTAATTTATCGCTTTAAATTCTCAAAATATTTATTCCAAATATAAGATTTTATTTTATGATATATTTTTACCAAATATGTGCATTTCGAATTACGTCTTTAATTTAAACTGTAATTCAAAGAAAATACATTTACGAATATTACTGTATCTCTTTATTTATTTGAGGAAGTTGCTTGTGAACAACCTAAAACGCTTGAACATCCTTTATTTGTCACTCTTTTTTTTTCCTTAAGACAAAATAATTGATTTGCGTTAAATAAAAGAAATGAATGAAACAAAATACTTTACATTTAATTAATCAAACCAATATCGATATCATCTAATTTTTTGTAATAATAATTTTATGTTTACACTATGCATAGCAGATAATGTAAATTGATTTTATGTTCTCAAAAGTGTATTTTTATAATGTTACAAAAAATTTTTTATCGTTGTTTTCGAATTGATACGATAAGCAATTTTGTGAATCCTATGAATCTACAGTACAGTACCATTGTTCTAACTTTCCTAACATTGGTAGTACACAGGACAGAAATCACAAAATCCGATTATCACACTAATTCGAAAACAGCGATGCTTTTTAATACAAGAAAATTAAAGAACAATTATTAACTTATGTTCTCAAAAATTATGTAGTGTTCTCAATGAACACTGAGAGCATCAAACTTTTAAACACTGCGTTACTAAGATAAATGCAATACAAATCGTGTCATTACTTTCGATCCCGCATGATAACCGTCAACTGCATGATAGTTATTGTAATAATTTTTTGTTCTATCTTTGTCATTATGTTCGTTATATGCATTTCAATCGGTGCTTAAATTTTTCTTCGGAGATGATACAGAAAAAGCTGTGCCACAGACACGCAAAAGATCTTTTTTGTTTTTTTTATTATACATTATAATTTGAAGTTCTTTAAATTTCAAAAACAAACTTAACCAGGTAATGAAAACCATCCTACCTTTTATATTGTATTTATTACTTATACATTAGAAAATTTTTAATGAATTGAAAAATAGATACGTATTTAGATGATTTCAATTCATGCTCAAAATGTAGTATACTGAAAGAAAGACAAAAAGTATCGAACTTCGTGATATACACAATATTTTATCAGAATTTAAAAAAGTAGAACATCTTAAAATTATTTTAAGATTTTAATTTTCAATAATTATATATTTATTAATCACTTTAAATATTGTTTAAATTTATAATACACAATATCTTAATGAGTATTAAGAAAAAAAAAAACTCTAGTTTGTAACAAATATTAAATAGAAAAAAAAAAAAAAAAAAGTAATCAAAAAGGGGATTAAAGCGAAATTACTTAATTTTTAAGCTATATAGATATATATCGATATATATATATATATATATATATGTAATAAATTATTAAGTAACTTTTATAATTTCAGCCTTACCGCCTTCAACATGCGCCCTCCTCCTAATTATAAACATTTTACCGCTGATATCATCAACAGACAGACCTTCATAAATAAATGTAAATGGACCCGTGCCTGGAACAACGATTTGAATATTTCGAAAACTATCGGTCAGATCCTTAATTACGTTATCGTCTTTGTCAATAATCGCGTATTCATAATTATCAGGGTGTGCATTTGGAAATCCACTATTAAATTGTCCAGTAATATTGAGTTTCTTTTCGGAAACTTCATAAAAATGCAATCCACCGCTGACTGTGTTTATGTTAATGTAAGGAAGGGTGCAACTTGCAATGTCTCCGTCCTTACGTTTCGTCGGATTCGGATATGGACTCACAGAGATTATGGTAAGGAAAATTAAAAGAGAAATGAACCAAAATTTTACAGATATCATTTTTTAAATTCTATGTGTTTTAGATATTAATGATTCTTTTTAGACAAAGTTTTCTTTTTCAAATCGAAATTATATTTTTTATGTACAAATACAAATACAAATTGGAAATGAATATTTTTCAATCAAAATTAAATTGGATCTGATATGTCTTTATATGCTGTTCTTTTTTCAATAAATACAAGTATTCTTGCCGATCCAAACCTGGCTTATCCACTTTCGATTGACTCTAAGCAAAAATCCTAATAGCTTTGGGATCTTTAAAAAAGGAAAACTGCTACGAAAAATTTTTTCTTTTTTTTTTTAAAGTTGATATCCGAATTCATTGCAAATCTCTCTCTTTTATATTAAATAACGTTCCTTTTTTTTTTTTATCATAAGCCACTATTGGAAAAACTCGATTCTCTTGTCCCAAAGCCTCGCTAATATTTGATCTGAATAATTTGTTTCGATTTTATGTCTAAGTCACGATCGCCAGATCTTCATTTTAAGCCATGATCGGTCGCGGCTACTAGAAGATAGTATTGAAATAGAAGCCATTTTCATTAAAAGGCTAAAAGACCGCTGATATGTAATGAAAAATAAGCCATTTATACACAAAGCCGATCTTTTTTGCTTACAATTTTTGCAGATGAAATTTTGATACGATCGCGATATCATTATACGCGATTAAATTCGATACGCGTATATATTGAAACACAGCCTTAATTATTTAATTGATATTTTAATTCATTTTCTGCATAAAACCAACTTTAGTAATAATAAAAATAATTTATTATAATTATTATTATTATATTTTTTAAAATCAATGTAAACAGCTTTGTATCAACAAATATCAAATATTACACGTCACTCTGGTTATATCGACTTTTTTGAGACATTAGTAAAAAATTTCAAAATGTCGTTATACAGACATTTTATAAAAAAAAATGTCAGTATACGTAGAAAGATTTTACTATGGTTATATCCAGATGTCAGTATAACTAGAGTGATGTGTTATTACAGATAATAAAAATAAAGCCCTTAAACAACAGTTAGTTCTAACGCCAGGCTTCCATAATGATTTTAAAAAATGTAAAATAAAATACAGCAGCAATTCAAAGTTAAAGTAACTTGCTATTGCATAAATGCAAAAATATGCAATAATGACATACTAGATGTTATATAGTTTAATTAAAAGATAAAATTTTATTTTTAACTTTTATATTCGCCTGGTTTGTTTAACTCAAGGTTTTTACTCTGCGAAATACAGTAATCGATTTGCTAAATTTTTGATGTGCATTATCTATTCTTAATGATATTGGATATTGATTAGTTACGGTATTAATTTATTAAATAAATAATCATTATATATGTACTAAAATACAATAATTTTATAATTTTAAACAAGTAAAATAGCTAGATTGTTATCTTTTAAATAGTGTATTAGAAGTTTGATCTTATTTGTATTATACAATTACTAAACCGTATCTAGTTTAATTTAAATGTTTTAAAGATATTTATATAATATTATATATATAAACAAATATAAAATAGCAATAATATACATTTTGATTATTCAAAGCTTTTTTTTGGTCCAAATATTCAAGATTGTCCAAAGCTTGTTTAAGTTTAATAATTAATAAATTAAATTTGTCTAAAAAATATATAATTATATATATTTTTTTAAGTGCTAAACATGTTCTAGTTAACTTAGAATAGGTTATTTTAATAAAATTTGAAATAATTTTAATTTATTTAATTGTTCAAAATTAATCAAAATTATTTAAACTTACTGTTTACAATTGTTTATATATATTGTAAATTGAATTAGAATTTAGATGGATTTGGAATTTTAGTTAAATTAGGGGTAGAGTATAACAGATAAGTATGCATATACTAAAATCAACCTCAAATACTGGTTTTATAATCAATTCAATTTAAATTCTATTTTTGTTTACAATATACAGATTACTGCAAACTAGTACTAGATAGTACAAACTTACAATAAGTTTAATAAAATATATAAATCTAATAAAACTTTTAAAAGCAAGAAAGGTTGCTTGAATATATAATTATACCAACTCTTTTAATTAATTATTTGTACTGAATTGAGCCAAAAAAAATTTTGATTTTTTAGCTTTATTGATATTACTTTAGAAAAACAAAAAGAGCAAAAAAATACTACAAAGTGCTTAGAAATTTGTAGCTTCTATATACAAAAAAAAAGAGTTATTTAATCTTTTGTATATTTTAGTGCTTTGTTTTATAAAAAAAGTAGCAATTTGGCTTAGATCCTAAAATGCAAATTATATTACTACTACAACAAACATATCAGATATTATCCAAACAGATATATAGCTAAACAAACAAATAAACAAACAAATAAAATTTAGTATAAGTTATAAATAAACAGGAATCCATAAAAATTATTTGGATTATTCAAAAAATTTGGTTGAATAATCACAAAAATTTGTATAAATTTGAATAATATTTTTTATTAATATTATTTAACTTTTTTAACTTTAACAAAAAAGTTACCTTTTTATGAATTAAAAATAAACTCTGTGAATCAAAAAGTATAAAATTACTTTATTAAAAAAAATGCAATTCTGTTTTTTTTTTATTAAAAAATATATTGTTTAATTAGAAGTTTTTATTAATAATAATAAAAAAGCTAATAATTTAGTTCAAATATTGATTTAGCTCTTCAAAAATTTGATTTATTAATTGATCTATTTATTTTTATTTTTTAATCTGTTTTTGATTTATTTTTAAAAAAATTTTAGATTTTTTTCTAATTATTTTTTACTTTTATTTTTTTTAAGCTACTAGAAATTTTTTTGGTTTGGAATATAGGACTTTATTTAGTTTACTTATCAGAAATTATATATGGATAAGAGCAGTGTTGTCACTTGGACATGTCCATACTATGTTTTTTGTCCAACATCCAAGATTGATCAAAATCGTCCAAGCCTATGTCCCATATTTAACTAATCAATAAAGTAATTTAAAAAAATATATAATTATATATTTTTTTTAGGTGCTGGACTCATTGGTGAAAAAATTAAAATAGATTATCTTAATAAAATTTTGAGTAATTTTAATTTGAAAAAACGTCCAAAATGTTCAAAAAACGACCAAGTGACAACACTGGATAAGAGTACAACTAGCCATATCTGCAACTTTTAATTACTTATTTAAGTAGCCACTTGAAAGTTCTATACTAGCTGCCATATTTGTAACCTATATATTGCATTGCCTATTTAAACACTTTGATCTTCTACTCTTTACTTTTGGCTAAATTATAATTTTAATAATTTTAATATTCATAAAATAGGTCTTTTTTATAAATCAAAAAAAAAATATACAGTTTAGAAAAATATTCCCTTTAAGAAACTAAAAGGAGGAATTCAAACAACTTAAAGTCTAACAATAACAACAAAAATAGTATAAGTGCAATGCTTAGAAAAGATATAATTTGTCTTAGCAAAATTTACAAAGCACTCAAACAACAATGCAAAACCACCAAAGCATCGAAACTTCTAGTAGATAGTTCAATTAGCAAGTAAAAAAAATCAATAAAAAACAATCTAAAAATTACTTTAAGTAACAACCTTTCAGCTGAAGATCCTTAATAAAAATAAAAAAATAATAGTTTATTTTAAACAAGCAATAGCTAAGAAATAAAAAAAAGAAAAAGAAAAGGCTAAATGCATTGAGAACTTTGTAGATAAGCGATATGAAATAATTAGAAATAAGCAAAGAAGAATAGTATGAAGCCTTTTAAAAAAGCCCTTTTGCAGATATTAATTAACAGAGTGCTAAAAAAAATAGTGAATTTTCTTTGGCAATGAATTCAACAGAGGTTCTAAAGAAAACAGAGATCTACTTTTAGTAACAATTTACCAAAAGAAAAACAAAACTGGAGCAAATAATTAAAGAATAGAGAAACATATATAGCCCAATTGAGTGAATAAAGAAAGATTGGTATAAACTATTAGACTAAGAAATCTCACATTTGGAATGGAACACAATGCTTAGTAAACTCAAATGCAATACAGTGCTAGGAATTTCAGATATTAGCTATACCTTGATTAAAAATGCAGCACCAACAATTTAGAGAGGTTTTAGAAAGTTTGCAGATTTGTGCTTAGTATTAGGGCAGGTACCAGAAAGAAGATAATATTATACAAGAGGAGGTCAGATGAAATATAATATTTTTAATATTTTTTCTGATAAGTAGGAGTATTAAAAAATATAATAGAAAAATTTGTTTAAATTTTGATCTAGCGCCAAATTGAATGATTTTGGTACCATTTGATTCGTCTTGGTAAAAGGAATTGAATGGTATTAATTTTATTTTATTTGGATTACTGGATCAGGAGTTATTAGCAAAATAATAAAATTACTATATAACAAATAGTTTTTTGTGAATATCTTGCGATCTAGTGATCCAAATAATATGATTTTGGTATTATTGGATTTGGCTCACTAAGATGAATTGAATGGTATCTAAATTATCTAAATCAAATTACTGTGTCACAAGATATTCAAGTTTTTGTAAAATTTTATATATAAATATATGGATTTTGAAAATTTTTTATATAGTAAGGTATATAATGTTATTTATTTATTTTTTTTTTTTTAAAGGTGAGGCCTTGCTCGTATCTTTATTGGGTAACTTATATAAGAGGTTGTTTGAAAACAACAACTTAAATTATACAGTGACAATTACATATAAATTACATACAAGAATAAGAGCTCAGACTAATTTATCTGCGACCTAAACCTTCTAGAGTAGTCAAGACTCACCTAGATTTGAATGGTTAAAATGTGATTAGTGGGGGTACTGTATTTGATCCACAAAGTGGACCAAATACTGATTTTGCAGGATGCTTGCCCTAATGGCGGGCATGTATTGTTGTTTGTATGTAGCTGATCTGGGAACCCACAGAGGCAGTGGTAGGAAAGTGCTGTTCGTCGACGTCGACGGGGTTTGGCCCGAGGAGGATGATGCGGTAGCGGCTGAGAGGAGTTGTGTCTGAGTGAAATGTTATTAGCCTTCTTCCATTGGGCCAGTGTGGAACAATATGGTTTCCATATTTGTTCGTAAACCTCATCAGATATTTTGAGAAGGATCTTGATGACAATCTGAGAGGCTTGCTTATAGGGGATGTTGAAGGGCTGTAATGATTGGATTAGGGGAGCTGGGACTAGTCCCCTAATTGTAGAGTAAAGAGAGTAGGGATCTAGGAATGTAGGCGTGGGGTTGAAAGATGGGTGTGTGTAAATTGCACTTATAAGGTCGGATAATTGGTGATATGGTAAGTCCGTATTTGCGCTTTGTATAACTTTTGATATAGCCAAATGAATGATTAAATTGAGAAGAGAAGTATTTTGGCACGTTAGCCAGTGAGTAGAGGATGCAGGGAGGTTGCAGTAAAAGCAGTTAGGAGAAGAGAATATATTAGGGAGTATGCTGTGAAAGTGTGAGTAGGTAGGCAGGTTGTTAAGGAGGTTTTTAATTTTGAAAGATTTAAGATGGTTTAGTTTGGGATTTGTGAAATTGTTGGAACTTTTTTGGTTGTTGTTGAAGTAGAGACAGGTGGAGTTCCAATCTATGAAATGTGAATAATGTGCCCATTCTGAGGCGCGATTCTGTGAGGACCACATTGCAATGATGTGTGCCTTACATATGTTTTTGATAAAGCGTCTAGTAGACCCTTCTACTGGGTGATTCTCCCACTGCAGGAAGAAGGAGGGGTTGTGGATATTGGCATGATTGAGAAGTAGTTTGTGTGTCCCAGAGTGGGTTCTGGCTAGGAGATCTGCTTGGTTATTGAAGCTATTATCTGTGTGGGCTTTGACCTTGTGCAGATTAAGCTTAATATTGAATGCCTGAATAATATTCAAGAGTGTATGCCAAATGGGCCAGGAGTTAAACTTGTAGTATTTGGAGGATTGTTTAGGGATTGATTTAAGCTTGTTGTATTTGGAAATGACGGACTGGGAGTCTGTGAAGATGTCTATAGTGGAGTTGCATGGTACCGTTGAGATAGCTGAGAGAATAGCAAGGAGATCTGCTTTGTATGATGAGGGCCAGTTTTGTAGTTGGGCTGCGAACTTGTAGATGATCTGGTCGCTATGAATTTGTACCCAGCCGATGCCCATCGAGCATTGGTTAGTCCTAATGTCTATAACGGAACCGTCTGTGTAAAATGTAAAATCATATTGGCCAGCGTTAGTGTGTGCTATCTGGAGGAGATCTAGTGAGGCAGGGTTGTCTTGAAAAAGAACCGAGGTAAGAGCGTCTGTGATGTGTATTGTAGGGGGAGGTGGAATGGTTATTGGCTGCTTGATTGCAAAAGAGTATATGAGGTCTATATAATTTGCGTTAAACTTGAGCTGTTTGTCGATTGCTCTTCTACCCAAGAATTGGGTAGAGAGAGCTGCTGGTACCTCCAGGGTG
The DNA here is from genome assembly GCA_003550325.1 of Gigaspora rosea. Taxonomy (NCBI): domain Eukaryota; kingdom Fungi; phylum Glomeromycota; class Glomeromycetes; order Diversisporales; family Gigasporaceae; genus Gigaspora; species Gigaspora rosea. Next base: position 175,383 of record QKWP01001046.1, read on the forward strand.
CAGCAGTTGAGAACTCTGTCAGAGTTGAGGTGGCAGCCTGGGCAGCGGGAACACTGTATTGGTGGTAGAGGGTACTGGTTGGCTTGAGCTAGGTTTATGTTATGTTGCCAGTGTGTAATAGAGATTGTGTTAGTTTTGCGGAATGTTTTCCGGACCTGCCCAATGATAATTTCATTATTCTGAAGTGTAAGCGTCCAGGGTTTAAGAGATTTTGGTATGTGAGGTGTCTGGTAGGCGAATGGGTTAAAGCCTTGAGGTGATATAGTTGGAAGAATAGTTCGCTGCTCATTGTCAGCTAAGATAGTGTCTTCAAGATATGAGAACCAGAGTGGTTTTCTGCCAGTGGGGAGGTATAAGAGTCTAGGAGATATGTGTTGCCATGTGAGTAGGGTTGTATTGTCTGTGGAGCAGAGCTGCTCTAAATATAATATTTGTTTATGTTTGAGTTGCTGCTTGAAGGTGCTGTATTTGGGATGTTTACTAAGAATCCTTTCGAGTGGAGTGTAGTTGTTTTCAATTGTTTGTGGCCATAGGATATTGGAGTTGGCCTGCACTGTAATCCTCATGTGATTGAGGAGTTGGATGATCTCGAAGTTGGTTGTGTGTCTTTTGGGCCCGTCAATTATTGGCTGTGTGTGTTGTAGAATATTGGTCGCAGACCATAAGTTGTTTTGTAGTTGCTGGAATCTGATACGAGTAGTTATACCCAATGTAGAGGAGTTGTTGAGTCTGAGCAGAAGATTGCTAATGTGGTGTTGCAACTGTATGTCCCATATGTTACGAATGTTGTATAAGTTGTGGTTTAACATTGTGCTATTAGGGGTGGATCGGGATAAGTAGGACTTATGCTTTGCAATGGTAAGGTATTTGTCTAGGATTTTGTTACATGCTGATTGGGAAAGTATAATGTTGTGTAGGCGGTATTCTATAGTTGGGATAATGACCGTGTTAATGACGTATGCTATTTGTTTGTCTGTTATGTTCTTGGTACTGGCAATATTAGCCAGATTTAGAGCTTCTTCTTGTATTAGTTTGGTTTGGGCAGTTTGTTTATTGTTGAGTGTAAACCAACAGCCTAGAAATTTGAAGGGCTGACTCATCGTAAACGAGTTGAGAGTGTGGTTGCGAAATTGTATAGTGGTTGATGCAGTGTGTTTCGTAATAAAGACGGATTTGCTTGGGTTGACTTGTATGTCTGCCATCTGGTAGAATGAGGTTGCAGTTTCGATAATTTCTTCTAGTTCTTCTCTGAATTCAGTAATCCATAGAGTATCGTCCATGTAGGCTAGCACTGATATGGACGTGTGAAGATGATTTCTGTGTGGGTGAGTGAGACTAGTTTGCCATGATGTGGCCAGATTGTATCCTAAATAGTGCAAAGAAATGTGGGAGATCAGGAGGTCGTAATATATCCTCCAGAGAAGTGGGGTAATTGTTTCCCCTTGGTCGATACCATTCTTGACAGAGTAGTGGTTGGTAAGACCAGAGTTGGTAATGACCTGATTTGTACGATCAGATAGGAGGTTAGCAATGATGGTAATTAGTTGTTGGGGCATTCTAATTCTGTATAGAGATTTTCGTAAGAGTTTGAGGTTAACAGAGTCGTATGCTTTGCTCATATCTTGGGATAGGAGCCAGAGTTGCTTGGAGTTACAGGAGGCGTCTTCGATAATGTTATTAAGTATATGAATAGATGTGGAAGTAGAGTTTCCTGGCAAGGCAATGTAGTTGAATGGTGACAGAATATTGTGTGTGGAAAGAATACTGCTAAGACGATTATTAAGGAGCTTTGTATAGAGCTTTTTGATATGCTCTACAAGGCTTATGGGTCTTGTGTTGGCTAGATTGCCATCAAATATAGGTTTTTTGGATATTGGGAAGATATATCCCTCTTTCCACTGCTTGGGTATGGATTGGGATAAGAGACATCTGTTAAAAAGAGATGTGATAGCTTGTATACAGTTGTGACCTGTGTGTTTTAACATTTCGTAGCTAATTCCTGATGGTTCGCATGCTTTATTGTTGGGCATCTGGTTGAGTGTGAAGAGTATTTCTTCTTGACTGAAGTCTTGTAAGGCTGTCGTGTACCAATTGGGTTTGATAGAGTAGGGGTCTTAGCTTGGTCGGGTCTGACCCAACTCGACCCGGGTCAGACCCAACCCGGGTCGGGTTGGGTCAGATCAAACCCGGGTCGGGTCAGACCCGGGTCAGAAAAAATCCGGGTCGGGTCAGACCCGGGTCAGAAAAAACCCGGGTCGGGTCAGACCCGGGTTAATGATGGATGAAACCAATGACCGGTTAACTTTTAGGCTATCCGCATACCCGAATTATAAAATTGATAAACAGATAAATTATTGAGGTATCCGGTTAACTTAAGATATG
>QKWP01001047.1:0-15931 GCA_003550325.1 Gigaspora rosea
TTCATTATCGAACAATGCTTTATCCCCATGATTGCATTGATCTCAATTGAAGCCCGTGATTCTACAACTCATACAGGGGTCACCAAAATTCCGGGTCGGGGGGTCGTCTAAAGCCATGTACCCACGTGACATTTTCGTGTAAATCAACCAAACGGAGTCGCGAAATTTTGTTTACACGGATCAGCCCGAAGAAGTCAAAAAACAAAAAAAACGCAAGAACATAAAAACGGCATTCTAAATCTATCTTGGGCCATTAATAAAAAATGTCGGGAAGGTAATTTTACCTATATTGGTCCTATCCCTAACCCCGACCCTAATGCTAAACAGACTCTGATACGAATTTTAACTAAAATTTCAAAAAATCACGTGGGTACATGGCTTTAGCCATCCCCCGGGTCGGGATACGTCGGAGTGTATCGGAATCATGGTCGGTTGGATCGGAATTGATTAATTTTGCCCCGATCATAAAAAATTTTACTACAGCAATAAATCATATCCATTCATTAAGTAAAAAATGCCCAGTTGATAATTTTGCTATAGAACCTGTGTTACGATCGGTTGGGAGAGCTTGATGTAATTGTGCCGGTTTAGTTTGATCGTAAACCAAAGTAAATGGTTTAAAACAATAAACTAACACATAAGTAACTGCGCGACGTTGTCACGCAAAACCAGGAACGGAAAGTGGATTTTCTGCGAGTTACAGGTTAAACTAGTTTTGCATAAGTTTCTGGTTTTTTTTTTTGCATACGATACAGTAGATCAAAGCCCCATAGAGTATGTACAAATATAGAAATATATAAATATATTCAGAAGTCACAAGGATAGATTAACCAATCAGATACAAAAGAGACACAGCATTTCAAATGCCTGTAAACCATACACTACGTACTTTGTACTCCGTTCCTGGTACATAGTTTCGGGTTATAAGGTTTATCTTTATTAAAATAAATCAATACATCGGGCTATCACAATACTACTAAATACAATAAAACATCGTTAACTACTTGTCTCCCTCGCTCCCAGGCAGAAACTAAACCTTTATATACTTTTAATTCCCCTATAACAAATTGCAGCGCGGAATGATACTGCAATACACGAGAAAGTTTGGATATGGAACCACACGAACCTGCACGTAAATTTATACGAGACAATGTATGGGAAAACACGTTTACAGCACGTAATAAGGCACAGATTCCATGCAACAGTGCACGTACTTACGTGCAATTTTATGCGTTTTCTCGTGCATTGTCTCGTGCATATTTACGTGCAGGTAACATATAATAGCATATGTCCATACATATATACATAATAGCATATATCATATATGCATTATTTTATCAACTAAATTTTATAATTTTATTTTCTAAATTTTATAAGTTTTTATTAATTATTAAATTTTGTATTTTATTAACTAACTTAATTATTTTATTAATTAAATTTATAATACATATAGTTTAATAATTTAATAATTTACATGCGAATAAGAAAATACTTCTAATTACTAACTTTAAAAATAACCCAGCAACTAATAATATCGAAAAAAAAAATAATAGTCCAAAATGAAAGGTTTAAAAAAAAACAAATCGAAATGACTGCTCTAGAAAAAACTCCGATAGGGACAGCCCCTATTGTGGCAACTCCAATGGCAGTAACTCAAGGGAGATGCTAAAATGCGCAATAATATACAGCGAGTTAAAAAATAAAAGAAAAAAATAATAGTAAAAAAAATAAAGCTGCGATACCACCTAAAATGATGAAAAACATACACCAAAAATGATAGTGATTCCAAAAGAGTAACATCCAAAGCAATAACTCTAAAGGATGGTTTAAACAATGACAATAACTAAAAAATTATATAAAAATTAATGAGTTGTAAAAAAAAATTATAAAAAAATAAAAGACAATAATAAAAATGATGAGAGTAAACAAAAAAAAGTTAATATTTATTTGCTTACAAATCAAATGTAATTCGTGCGTGTCAATGCACGAAAATTATTATTGATAAGTCCAAAAAAAAAAAACAAAAAAAAACAAAATAAATGTTTTTGTGTGCGTCAATGCACAGAATTTATAATTATTAAGAATCTTAACGATCATCACATTAATGCACAGAATTATGATCGTGAATTGTGATATCATGCACAAAAATTACGATCATTAAGAATCTTAATGATTGTGACGATCATGATATTAATGCACTGAAATTATGATCGTTAAGGAGTCTTAACGATTGTGATGATCATACATTATGTACAGAAATGATCGTTAAGAATCTTAACGATTGTGCTGATCGTTACGTCAGTGAACTGAAACTTTCGTTAAGAATCTTAACAATTGTGCATGTCAGAGCATGAAATTATGATCATGATCGTTAAGAATCTTAACGATTGTGCACGTCAGTGCAAGAAAATTATGATCATTAAGAATCTTAACGTTAGTGCACGAAAATTATGATCGTTAAGAATCTTAACAATTGTGCACATTAGTGCACAGAAATTATGTAATCATTAAGATTAATATACATCAATATATAGTTATAATACTATGCACGATAGTGCACAGATTTTAATATTTCGTGTGATAACGTGTATTAACTTTTTTGGATGATCTGTTTCCGTGCAGTTTGCGCGCAGTGATTATGAAACCCGTGCTTACCGCATACAATTTCATATTTATACATGCATTTCTGTGTATCAAGTTTTCATAGGGTTCATATGTGGCTTAATTCTTTAATTGGAAGATTTAATCAGTCGTTTGGAGATTAAATCAGTCGATTGGAGATTTATCTGTCAATTGGGGATTAAATCTCCTGTTTGGAGACTTTATTTCCTAACAAAGCCACAACTACGCCAAAATAAGAAATATATATAACGAAAAATAATACTAACTAAAATAAAAAAATGAGCATAATATCTGCTAACAACTAGAACTAAATGCTGACCTAGATCTGACGCATTTGGCCTGGAAATTTCAGGTAGCCCAGTAAAAATCGTGATTCTATATTGTTTAATCCCCGTGATGTCAGTACTTCACTTAATTAAGCTAATTAACAATGCCACTGAAACCTTGTGACATGTGGCCCGAAATTAAACAGTAAACTGGACTTAAGGAATTTATGAGATAGCTGCATAGTATGTGACACAGTGCAGGACCAGTACAATCAGTCTATGTAAGCTCAAAAATAAATTTATTAGTTGTCACCTAATATTGGTAGAAATATCAACTAAGTCAATCTTACAAAATCTGCTTAGCCTGTACCACTTAAAATATCATACATTTTGATCACATTTTGAGCTATATTCGCGCCACCTATTATATTTAGTATCTTTTATTAGTGACAGTAAAATTCTATTACAGAACTTACTGTTATGTAACTATGGAGTATGAGTTAGTTTGCATTGGAATTTTCATTATTTCTCCCATAAGTTACCATAAAAATTTATGTTACAAGAACTTGCTATTTCAGTGACTACAGTATGTAGTTACTTGCTATTCCAGTGACTACAGGTTTGTTGTTAAAAGTGGGTTGGTTGCATTCGAATTAACATGTTATCTACTATGAGTTACTGTAAAGAATTCAATTATAGATCTTATTACTAATACAGAACATACAATATCCAGAATCATCGTGATTTCTATTATAAGTTAATAATAAAAATTCTGTTACAGAACTTACTCACTGTTCTCTTATTATGGTACGTGGTAGATTTCTACTACAAGTTACTATAAAATTCTGTTACAAAACTAACTTGCAATTCTGGTGACTACCTTATGTATTTACTCACTATTCCAGAAACTTAAGTTGTGGCTAAGATTGAGTTGATTTATTGGAATTAACGTAATTTCTACTACTGTATGAGCTACTGTAAAGAATTCAGATATAGAACTATTGCTAACACAGTACGCACAATATTGGAATTACCATTGCTTTTATTATAATTTTTCATTAAAAATTCTGTTATAGAACTTATCCACTGTTCTGTTAATACAACACGTAGTTAAAATTGAGATAGTTCATATTAGAATTTTCATGATTTTCCACTATAATTTACTATAAAAAAATTCTGTTTTAGAACTTACTAGTGCAGTACACATTAAAGTTAAAAATAAGTTAATATTGAATTATTGTAATTTCTACTGCAAAAAAATTGTGTTACAAAACTTATCCAATATTCTGGTGACCATTGAAGTTAAATTAGTTTGCATTGGAATTATCATAGCTTTGACTATGAGAACTTAGGCCATACAAAGTTAATTTTTCGTTTTGTATAACACAATAATCCAAAATTTCAGTTGGCAGATCAGATTTTTTTTTTAATCTACTGTAAATTAATATACTCATATTCATATCCACATCTAAGTTTAATTTTTTGGTTTGCATAACATAGGATCAGAAATTTTTTAACTTTTATTTTCAGATTTGTCGAATAATTCCAAAAAATTAAGATCATCATTGTGCGACACTGGAGAAAAAAATTAAATAGCAAAAATGGAATAATTGAAATTTTTTAAAAAAACTTTTTTTTGAAAAATTGTGACAGCGAGTAATGCAAAATGAAAAATTAACTTTGCATGGCCTTACCTACTATTCAAATATATGGTTAAAGATTGAATTAGCTTGTATTGGAATTATCGTAACATCTATCATTGTAACAAATTCTGTTTCAAAACTTACTCTTCTCAAGAGTTAGTTTGTATTAGCAATTGTTAACTTTAAAAAAATAGGTGATCAGGTATATGATTAAAGTTAGTTTGTATTGGAATTATCATGGCTTCTACCATAAAAATTTACTCGTTATTCTGATATGTGGTTAAGGTCATATTGAAATTATCATAACTTCTACCATTAGTTATACGCAAGATCCTTTTACAAAACTTGCTCACTTCGGGAGTTAGTTTGTATTGGCGAATATCGACTTTGAAAAATGAGTACCACAAAATAGAAACTTGGAGTTCTTAATTTTCAAATGTTCAATTTTCTTGAACAGATTTAAAATTTTTAAAATTTAGGAATTAACAACTTCAGGTTTTCTCTCCAGGGGCGACCGTACTCATTATACAAAATGCAGATCACTTCTGAGAAATTCCTAAGATGATCAACCAATCAAAATCATAAATTTTGATAATTAAATTTTATTAATAAAATAGACCATACAACGTACATATTATGTAAATAGAGAAAATAAACTATATCTAATAAATTTACAGTACAAGAAATCATTCTTTTGTCAATTCGAATCGATTCTCTATTACTACAATATTATCTTTCACCGCTCCTATATTATTCCAGTCATCATCACTCACATCTTCCCTATTTTATTGATAGATTCTTTTTTAATCTTTACTTTTTTTTTAACAAGCTGTTATAAGTGCCTCAACATTCTTCTTAACTTTGCCTTTAAGGTAATTGAAACATATGAAGCATTTAAACTGTCTATCTTACAAGCAAAAGCTATAATAGCTGTGGCCACATGCCAAAATACTGCCATTAGATGAATTGCTATTGCAATTCATATAATCAAATAAGGTGGCAGTATTTAGTTTTCTGGAGGTAATAAAGCCCTTGGAAGATGATGATCAGTTACTTCATAATCTAAAGAATTAAACTTATATGTGTTAATACCTTCAGACGAAGTTTCAATAATCAAAGAATACTGATTTCAAATTTGATATATTAGGGTGGCGACATATATTACATAATATAATTTTACTATACCCCCTACTCCCTCCCCCTACATAAGAGCAATTTGATTGGCTATTATGAACTTCTATATTTAACATAAGATTTCAGTGACCCCCCCTCCCCCTTAAAATATTACATAATATCTGTCACCACTCTTATAGTAAATTTGTCTAAAGTAATTTAGCACATTTCTTAGCAAGCATGTCTAATTGCTTGTGTGTATACGGATATTTCACAGAATTCACAAACTGCTATCAAAAGTCATTATCTTCCTGGCATTGAAAAAAAATAAAACATGCTTCCGATTGCAACTATTCAGCTATGAAAACTTAGGAGTGCATTGTCGAACATTACTGTAAAAAATTTCTATAGGACAATTACTTAAATAAAAAGAGATAATTAATAAACATTTTAATTATTGGATAACTAGTCTTCATCCAATAAAAAATATCAGAAAAAAATATTAGAGAAGCACGTTTATAGTTTTTTCAGTAGAATTGAAGAAAAAGATTGCTCTAACAATACATGCAGGTTTCTTAATAAGCTGGCCAATTGCCTCCTTGATAGTATACTATATAAACTTCTAGAACTAGAGGAACTAAATTATCTAGCAGATCAGTCAAATATAAAAATTCATATTTTTATACATATGACAGAACTTCAAATAAACAGTATTGGCTATATCCAACTATGATATACATACAATATGAAGAATTAAATCGATTATTCATGGATGTGGAGTCTTACCAAGATCCCTACCTATTCCAAATACACCTTATAGATTTTATTAAAAAAAATGAATTTTTTTCAAAAACAAGTTTGCGAGCATTTAAAAATATATGAAGGAATCTATAATAGGCAAAAAATTAGTCACAAACAGAAGAATGGTCATTTTGTTAGCAAGGATACATTGAGCAATAGCTTTGCAAATATAAATTGTCCAGGCCAGTCTGCGATGATGGAAATTGCATGATTGAAAAGGTACACAAATGACTTTGAGAGCTTTCATATAATTTTCAGTTGTTTTCAAATTGCCTGCAAAAAAATCGACGAGAATGGTATTCTTAATATGATATTTATTTATTCTCTCTGCCAATCTGTCATTATAACTATGTAGTATTAATCTATCTAAGAGTTCATCGTTGGTGGGTTCTTTTCTAACATCCCATACACGGCTGCAATTATGATAAGAAATTCCAAGATTTGTAATAAATTGCTTATCAAGGTGTTTTATAATCAATTTATTATTAATGATCTTTAAATTGATTATTCTATTACATAGTATTGCCAGTGTAAAACATGGATTTAATAAGATAGATGCTATATGTGTTGGTCGAGATAATTTTGTAGTCTCAGTTTGTCTTGGAACATGAATGTTGTAATAATTATCAATGTTCAAAAAAACACATTTTTTGAATACTTTATAAGAGCATTCTCCACGAATTTCTATGTGCATTTGATATTCATTTCTTTCTGCGTTTTACAGTTCTTTTCATTGTAGATATACCAATATTTGCCATCGCATTTAGACCTCATTAGTTGTACCTATTGAATCTAAATAATAAGCAAAATCAAGCTTAAAGGCGTTAATTTTGTGTTATTCAATAAACCAAGTAGATAATATATTGTCACAGATCATAATTTAAAATGAAATCTACATCCTATAATTAACCTGCTAGCCTTCTAAAACCTATTAATACTTGTTTATTATAATTTTTTTTAAAACTAACTCTAACCCTAAACCCCTAACCCTAAAAAATACACCCCAAAAAAATTTAGTTTTCGAGATTTTATACTATCATTTCATTTTAATCTGAATTTCATTATGATCTGTCACATATATTAATACCATTAATTTTTCATATGGTCTATTGTTTGCTTATTATATTCAATTGGCTGAGCTGAAAAATAAAGTTGATCAAAAAAATCTTTTAAAGTTTAGTCAGTTTCTTGAAATAATTCTTGCATTTTATCAAATACATAGATAGAATATTGTTTTTTACATACTCTCTTTCATAAAAAATTTTTGATATCGACTTAATAGCTTTAGTGAGTTCAATTTTTATGTATTCTTCTTCTACTATGCTTACTTTTATACTTTCTTCATTTACTATATTTACTTCATCTACTATACTCATCTCTAAGATTCTTTCACCCATAGCTTTTACTCCTTTACTGCCCTTTTTTAAGGGATTTTCTATGAATTGCATATAACATTTGTTATATAAATATCACCATTTGTATATGTTACTTTTACCAAACCCTTATTCTTTGCCGCGTTTCACTTGTTGCCTCCTAAAGATCTAAATTTGACTGATTTAGTAGTTTGATGTTTTACACATTGCTTATTCAGACATATCTTTGTAAATAAATAGCAAAATAACGGTATAGAATTAACAGAGATTAATGAAATATGTTATAAGGCAGTTCGAATACTTCAAGTTTGCTTAATACACTTTGTCACGTTTCATAGCAATGATAAGTTACCCAAGCTTCTTAAAAAAGTATTGTAAAACAATATAAAAAAATCTTTATCAATTGTGTAATGATTTACAAATTGATGGAATGGTTGCCCCTGGAGGTTTTCTCCTTGTGGTGCTTAAATCGTAAATAATTAATAATTTCTATACCAAACACAAATAATCGATTTTTTTTCTCAAGAATATAATTGATAATATTGAAAGTTATAAATTTTGATTATATAATCACTGTTATTTAGAATATAAAAATATTCGATATAAAATCATACATCAGAAATTAGATCACACATTAATTAACAATACCAAACAGGTATAATTTATATCCTACACCATTTTCTATACCAATATACCAGTAATATACTCCACCTACTATGTACTGTACATATTACAATCACATGTTGGATCAGAATTATCATAATCTCTGCACTAAGGGCAGTGTCATTAATCATCTGATTATTTTTTATCAGAGGCCTACCCCCCCTCCCTCTTCCTCAATATATAAATAGTCAGGTTTTTATATATAATTTCAATTTTTTTTACCCCCCTCCCCCCCTAAAAAATCATCTGATTTTTGTTACTCCCCTAATCAGAAAAATGAAAACCACTAGACACATTAATTGTTTTTTTCTCAGGAATATTATAATTGACAATAGCTGAAAACTGTGGATATTGATTATGTAATCACTATTATTTGAATATAAAATATTTTATACAAAAACTAGCATTTTACTTTATATAATATAAAATCATACTTCTAAAATTAGATCACGCATGCATTAATTAGCAATACCACAAATAGCAAATAGTAAATACATACTAGTATTTACCGCTTAGGACATATTTTTACACAATTACAATTTCTTACACCAACGTACTTTTTTTTTCTATGTACATATGGAGTGTTTGCAGTAGAAAGGGCGGAAACTCGAATATATCTCATTTTGAGATAATTGAGTTTAATCACTTGTTTTGATTTTTGGACTGAACCGGGTCAATCAAAATTTCACGGTTTTGATTGGTTGAAGGTAACAGGTGATTACCAGGTAATCTCGTGATGTGCACAGCTTCGTGCAACTTTTTCTTTACATTATCTCGACTGTTTATTATGCAAATCGACATTAATTTATAATTTAGAAATGTTAACCACATCGAAATTTACCTAAATCTAATAAAAACTCAATTTTCATTTTTGGGGCAGTTTCCGCCCTTTCTACTGCAAGGACTCCATATTGCTATTATATGCTGGATCAGAATTCATAACCTCTACTCTAATTGGAAAGACAAACCTCATTTTTTATACTAAAAAAAGATTTTTCAAAAATCAGCATAGCAAACATCAAAAAAAGTTGAATAGAAACTATCCCTTTTACATTTTATGTTATATATTCAACGTGATTGTACTATTATTAGCATTTGAGTAATCAAGTATTTGATTGAAATATAATACAAAGCTATGAAAGACATTTATCTAAAGCCCAGTATTAACTCTACATACCCAAAACCCCAAAAGACTTAGACCAAATCAATCATGCCCCAATTTGATGCCTTCTCTTTTTCAAGTCTTTGGTTTTGTTAAATAATTAGAAGAAGATTATTAAAGACCTTGGGTATTAAGTAGTTCTCCTTTAGATTCATCATGCCTATCACAATGTACATATATATTCAAAGTCATGTACTGAATTCATGTATATAATTTAAAATAAGATAAAAATAATAAAAATAGAATTAAATTGTCCTTTATAATATTTATTTATATTTAGGAGCTGTTTTCTAAGCACATATAATATGACTTTATTACTTATGATATTATGAAAATGTTTTTAATACTGTATTCCTCTGAAAATAAGCACCCCCTCAGAGCAATTTTTATACCCAAAATTCTCTTGATCTAATAATCAGATTTGTATAATTTTGGTGCCATTTGAATCATCTTAATAAGTCAATTTGAATGCCACCAAAATTATGCAGATCTGATTATTGGGTCAAGAGAATTTTGGGTATAAAAATTGCTCTGAGGGGTGCTTATTTTTGGAGAAATATGGTACATTAAACTGGTTATTATTATTTAGTTCTCAAACTTTTTGTCTTTGAATTACTTTAAAATCGTTAGAATTTATTCTTGGCTAAAAATCTTAACTGCCGTTGCACTTTCTTGGTTTGTTTATGCAAGTGAAACAAAAATATGCAAAAAATCTATTATTAATGATTATGGGCTTGAATAAATACCAAAAATTTTGGAATTCATTTAAGATTAAAATCTTAAAAATAGATCAAAGTTTTCAAGAGAAAGGTATCACAATTTTCATATTTAAAGAATTGTTAAATGATTTTTTTACTTAAATGAATGCCAGGGTCCAAGGACTCCAAAATTATAAATAGAAGTATAAATGTTCTTGAAATATTAGCATAATCCTTATTTATATGCGTAAAAAAGTTATTTAGTCATAATAAATTTTATATATTAAAGAAGGTACTATCGTAATAAGATTTATATGTTTAAGCGATAACTATCGTAATAAGTTAGGCCTTGATTTTTCGCTTTGCATTACTTGGATTTCAAAATTCAGGATAGATAGATGCTTTTTTTTTTTATTTTTTAATTAATTGCAAATAGAATAATATTCACATTTAAGGTCATACAAGCAGTGTTTAAAATCCAATGTTCTCATGGTTCTCAATGAACATTAGAGTTTTTTTAAGAACATTGATATTTAGAAAAGGTTCTCTTATTTGAGAACATTTTATCTTCTTAAAATGTTCTCAATGAGAACATTTATAAAATTTTTATGTTCTAGATTTACTATTGAGAACAATAAATTATTTAAATGTTCATCAATTTGATAATGTGGTTTGCTTGTGCCAAAATTTGCATAAATATATATATATACATATATATGTAAGTATATATATGCTATGTATAGCACATATGGTTAAAGTTGAACAATATGGATAACAATTATTTAAGAAAATAGCCTTTAAAGATTTTAAAATAAAACCAGGGTTTAAAATTGGCTTGCAATGCATGCACAGTGCAGGTAAATTTTTTAATGTGCAAGAAAAAATGTTCTTGTGCATGTAAATTTTCATAATAAAATTACTTAAAATTACTTCTGTTATACAAAATTGTTAATTTGTACAAGTAAATTTTTTTTTGAATTTTAAACACTGAATAAAACATTCATTAACCATCAGTGTTTTTTATATAAAGAATATCATTATTGTGTAAACTTAATATATAGGTGATTTGGATTAAATAATATTCCAATACTAAGCAAGTAAAAAAGACACAAAGTATTTGTTAGTATAAAGTGTAAATAGTTAAATAACAAGGTAATTGGATTCTAATTTATTATATTAACCAATAGTAGCATTAGTAAAATATAATAAAAAGGCTTGTTTTATTATAAACAAATATGAAGAGCACTTGAGGTTTTAACAAAATTATTAGAAATTAAATCATATATACATTGTGTTATATTGAAAAAATATGAAGACCTATATATATAGTTTAAAAAATTATTAAATAAGCACAAACTTATTGTGCAAATTCTAAGTATAGAATGTGAACATTCAATAAAAATTAATGTTCAATATATTTATTATATAATGAATACAAAAAAGTTTTTGAGAACAATAAAGTTTTAAAATATGCTCTTTTGAGAACTTAACTTTAGATTTGAATTTTAAACACTGTATACAAGGTTAATTTTTTCATTTGCACAATAAGGAATCAAAAAATTGGACCAGGAGTCATATTTCTTCTGTCAGTCCTATCAAACTTTTACGGGAAATTAGGTTTTTATCAGGTGATACTGGATGAAATAGGGGAAAAAGATGTCAAAAATCGAATAATTGGCACAATTAGAATCTAAAAAAAAAAAAATTAAAAAATTGAAAAAATTGGACGGCTGGTAATACAAAATGAAAAATGAACTTTTCATGGTCTTATATTTTATCATAATTATCTTTTTTGCATACAATTTATACTTTAATTAAATAAAAAGGAGCATGATAGAAATTCTTTATAATTGGTTAATATTTGGGTGATCTACTGGGCCATACATACTATTTCATGTAATTTTACATGTACTGATCATCATGTGGTATGGGTGTCGAAATAAAATTTTTTTAAATTTCTTAGCAAATTTTCTTAACAACTATCTAATTGAATTTAGTAAAAACTTGTTTAAATCAATCCTGAATTAGTAATATTTATTTAAAAAATTTTTATCAAATTCTATCAAGTAGTTGTCAAGAAAATTTCATTCAAATTATTCTCTGTTTTTGAAAAAAATAGCCATAACAAAAATTTTCCTAAACTTTGAACAAAATTTTCTTGACAACTACTTGACAGAATTTGATAAAATTTTTGTAAATAAATTGTATTAAATTGTAAAACTTATTAAAAAAATTTCATCAAATTTTATCAAGTAGTTGTTGAGAAAATTTTGTTCAAAGTTTAGAAAAATTTCTGTTACAGTTATTTTTTTAAGAAACGGAGATAATTTTTCCAAACTTTGACTGAAATTTTTTTGTCAATTACTTGATAAAATTTTATAAAAAGTTTTTTAAATAAATTGTATTAAATAGTAAAATTTATTAAAAAAATTTTCATTGAATTCTATTAAGTAGTTGTTAATAAACTTATTTAAAAGTTTAGGAAAATTTCTGTCGCTACATTATTTTAAAGAATGGTAAAAACATTCTATACTTTGAACGAAATTTTCTTGACAACTATGTGATAGAATTCGGAAAAATTTTTTTAAATGGATATTAGGGTGGTAATATATATTATATAATATAATTTTACTATACTCCCTACCTCCTCTTCTCTATATAAGAGAAATTTGATTGGCTAATATGAAATTCTATATTTAACGTAAGATTTTAGAGACCCCCTCTAAAATATTACGTAATATCTGTCACCACCTTTACTAATCCGTAGGATTGATTTAAACAACTTCTAATACCCATATCACATGAAAATTAGTACGTGTAAATCACGTGAAATAGTGCATATCCATATGTACCCAGTCAGAAGCATAGAAATATTATTTTGATTTAAAGCAAAAATTTTGATCAATTTTTGTAAAAATTTTTTTTTTTTTTAAAAGAGGTTGCCATGTCGAAGTACTTTATTATAATTTACTAACTGATACCTAATATGAAATTATATTATATTAAAAATAGACTATTTACATTTTTATTCTGGCTTAAGTTCTTCTTACCTGCCCTAAAATCTATCTGAGAAAGTTCAGATAAAAATACTTCATTATCTTCTTTAAACTGTTATGTTTCTTCTTTTGTAAAGCTTTCAGAACCTTTAACTCCTTACTAATTCTCATCTGGACTATATCTGGTAGTATCAATTCTGGTATCCATTTCTGTCCCTATTTGACCTGAGTATACCAACATCAGATCTTATATAGACAGGTAATATGCAGCCATATAGCTGCTTTACGTTTGGCAGGCTTTTCAATGTTCATAGAAAAAAAATTTCATCCCATAACTTTAGGGGTCCATCCTTATTTGATATTATTAGATGTTTGTATGCTTCGAACTATATTATTTTACTAATTTTACACTCTAGGGTGAAGTGTAATGGGGTTTGTATTTTTCTAGGGCATGCAGGACATTCCCATTTTCTTTCTGATTGATATGTACTAGTCGATACCCTAAAGTAAGTGCCCTAAGTTTTAGCCTCCAGACTACATCCTTCTTTCTATTAATAGTTTACTTTTCTTTAATCCAGCTTACATAATTTGTTTGGCTAGCAGAAACATTGACTTTAAAACGTAGATATTCTGTAGCTTTTTTTACTAAAAAATACTATGTTGATTTCCTATTTCAAGATCACCAGGGTCTCAAGGTCCATTACCTCTCCTAGCACTTTACCCTCCAACCGATTCTATGCTTGTATATACAGCTTCCATCTCTCTGTCCATCCTTTGGTTGTATTTGAACTGCTATTTAGAGCCTCCTTAATTGTTACATTTCTTCTACTCTTTAAATTTTCAGTAAGGGTGGTGATAGATATTATATAATATTTTAGGAGGGGAGGGGGGTCTCTGAAATCTTACGTTAAATATAGAAGTTCATAATAGCCAATCAAATTTCTCTTATATAGAGGGAAGGAGGTAGGGTATAGTAAAATTATATTACATAATATATGTCACCACCCTAACTATTGCTTTTTTTACTTTTGCCCAGAAACTATTGCTGTTATTAGCTTTATTAACACTGAGACCAATCTTGCATTTAAAATATCCTTCAAAATCAGAGCCACCAAGCCTCCTTGGTCATACCCCTGTTGAAAGATTGAGTAGCATAAGAGCATTCTCAACTTATTTTTGATCCAATCTATAATCATGTTATTGAACAGATATAGCTGTTTCCTTTTGGAAGGAGTAAGATGTGCTAGATACTATATCTTTGAAATAAACAGTGATTTTGCTACTAATATTCTACCTTTCAACGACAAATTTCTATTTGCCATAGTATTAATTTTATTTTATATCTTGTGAGCTAAATCCTCCCATAAATGTTTTATTGAATTTCCTTTACTATTCACTTTATAGCCAAGTATAGTTATTGGTTTATTTTTTGTTACTTTCCTAAAATTGCATTTACTAGTCAAGTTATGACCCTGTGCCATCATTGTAAGTAGTATTAGCATTGTCTTAGATCTGTTTACTCTGGCATTAGATGCAGCTTCATATGTCTTAATTATCTCCAATAAATCAAGCCAATCACTTTGAGAACCAATGCCTATAGTCAAATCATCTGTGTACACCATGATTTTGAAAAATTGATTCTTAATTTCAATACCATAAATTTTCTCATATATATGTTTCAATAATGGTTCTATTGCTAGTATGTACAAAAGTGGGAACAAAGGATCCCCTTGACAGACTCCCTTTCTGCTCTAAATGGTTCTAAGAGTAAATCTAAGTCTGTAATATATGCTTGTTGAGATGAAAATAATGCATTCATGATATTAACAAGTTTTTTCTTAAAGTTCATCTTGTTTAATACCATTTTTAAGTACCCATGATTGACCCTGTTAAAGGCTTTTTGCTGATCTACCAAAGAAGCCAGTAGTATTTGAACTGATTTTTTGGTTTCTCAACACTGTTAATACATCTATGGCCGCATCCTGTATTAATCTTCTAGTTACAAATCCTCTTTGATATAGTCCAATAACATCAGTACAAATTATATTTAGTTGATTTGCAATAATTTTCATAAATATTTTGACGTTGCTATTCATGTGTGAAATTGGTCTCCAATTACTTATTTCTTCAAGCTTATCATTTTTTTTAAGAATTAGTGAAATAATATTTTGACTCCATGAACATGGCATTTCCCTAACTCCAATACTGCATTGAACAATTTTATAAGTATTGGAAGTACCTGGTTTTTTGCTAACTTATAAAATTTATAGCTAAGGCTATTAGTAGTGCTCCTAGGTCCGGTCCGAGTCTGGTCCGGTCTGGGTCCGGTCCGGGATCAGACCAGACTCAGACTCTAAATTTTACTAATTTCAGACTTCAGACCAGACTCAGACTCTAAATTTTACTAATTTCAGACTTCAGACCAGACTCAGACTCAACTATGAGTCCGGTCCGGGTCTGGTCCGAAGTCTGCAGACTGGTCTGAGTCCGAATATATTTATATGTATTTTTTGGCGCTGAACAAGTTTACTTAGTGCATTTTGTTAGAATAAATTAGTAAAATTTTATGAATCATAAGATTTTATAGAATTTTA
>QKWP01001047.1:28489-84302 GCA_003550325.1 Gigaspora rosea
TTTAAATATTGGTTTTAAAAATATAGTTTCTAATACAATATTGTAGTTTATATAAAGGATGACAACTTTCATTATTTGACTTTATATGATTTACTTGTAAAAATTAAAACTTGTATTAGAAGTGAAAATTTTTTTTATAGACAGGAACATATAAAATTTGAGAAAACCTAAAGAAAAATTTCTATAGTAAAAGTTCCAAAACAAAAACTTTAAACTATTATTACACCAAAGTTTTTTAATAATTTTAAAAAAAAATTTATAATAAAGTTGATAAAACAGAACTAATATTATATTTTTTACTTAGAAAGTATTTAGCTAAAATTAATATTTAAGGTTTTATTTAAAAAATTTAAAATTTTAAAATTTTCGCAGCCAAATATGCCTGCATAACAAATTAAGGGATAACTCTAACTCCTTACTTTAAAAATTATGTACCAAAATTTTTTATTTTTGTTAGCTCATCATTTTTTATACTATATATATTTTATTTTTATACAATTAATAGTATAATGTATGTAACATAAATAATATTTGGTTGATAATCTTGATTTAATGCAAAGCAATATATTAATAAAGTTAATAACTTTGGCTTTAGTAATATAAATTTATTAATATACTAAATGGTTATGTTATTACAGCAGTATTAAAGTAACAAGTTGGTAGAATATTTTTTTTTGCATTTTACAACTAAGACATTGTCTCAATTCTTTTTATTTAATGAGATTGTAATACATATATATATATGCACAGAAAGTCATTAAACTATTAACGAATATATAACTTAGACTACTTTATCTGTAGTCTAAAGTTGCCTAGTAGAACATGAGTCCTGTTAGTCTTATTTTCCAAGTTTTAATCTCAGACTTTGGTTTCTACTAACCTATCAATGGCCAAGGGCTCCAGAAAATGCCATTAGGAGTTCGTGACTTGATCTTCATAATGTCTTATAACTTTAGTTAAACAAATTATAGATTCTAACTGACAAGTTAAGCCTTGAAGAGTTTGTTATACCAATTACTATATAAAGTTTATTGATTGATGTCCTAGGTCCTGTCTCCCATAGTGTTTTAGTTTTCTAATAAGAAATGATATTTGCCACCAATAAGATTTGAACTGGCAACCTTCCAATTTGTGATCTTGAAGTATAACTGCTATACTATCAGACCCAAGATCTGTTGATAGAATATTTGAATAATACTCCAGTAAAAGGTATTAGTCTAGTGAATTGAATTTGAAGAGTTAAACTCACATACTATATATAAGAATAGAAAATTTTGGTATAAATAGTATAATATCAGTATAATACTATTATAAAATATATGGTTAGGGCATATTATTTATTATTTAATTTTTTTTATCTGAGGCCTACTCTACTTTTATATATAAAAATTGTCAGGTCTTTATATATAATTTTCAATATTTTAACTCCACCTAGAAAATTACCTGATAATTAACACCTTTTTTATTATACTATAATTTTTTTAATTATATCAAAATTTTTTATTTCTAACTATATACTACTATAGCAGTAGTTATTATTACATGTGTTATTATTTTACTAGATATTATTGGGCCCAGGTAAGCAACTAATTAAATTTGCTATTTTTTTTTAATATTTTTATCTGCCTTGGTGCTCTAATAATTCTTTAAAATAATAATAGTTATAAGTTTATAGTAGAATTCAAGAATTATTAACTATTTACTTGCTATTTATATTATTAATAGCATCCAAGGTATCTACAAAGCCAAAGGCTTGTAGAACATGCAAATAATTTTCTTTAGTAAAAAGTGTCCAAGTGAATAAAAGATACCAGAAGAAAGAATAGGCCTCAAGCAGTACCTTTGCATTGTTATAAGTATTTTTCTTTTTTTTTTTAATTTATTGTTAGTTAAACTTTATTAATTAATGTCTTTAATAGATCAAGGAATATTCAAATATTAAGAAAAAATAGTCTGTATGTATTAGTATTTGGACTAATTAAAAATACTATACAATAGTAGTTGTTATCCTAGTAATTATAAATGTAATAACAACTAATATGCTTTTAAAATAAACTGAATTAATTTACTGATACATTTTTATTTTATTATAAATAAACATTATCAGTCATAGGACATAGCCCTTTGAAAAAAGTTTATAATAAAAATTATAATAAAAACATATAAATTTACTACAGTCGGCCCTCTCAGAACTGGTATGCATAGTGGACGGGTTTAGTATCGGTTTTGAGAGGTAATCAGATTTGACAATTTTATGTGAAATGCAAACGCGCATCGACCAATCAAATTGCAAGATTGAACAATTTCTGGGGCCTAATCAAAGTGGAAAATGGAATTACTTGTGACCTCGAAGACCTGTAAACCATTTAATCATGTTACATCGTAGACGGAAAAATCCTAAGATCAATATTCCGATTACGTGATAGTTGTGAACGAACCAATCTGTATCAATTTTATGTGATTTGTTTGGATGCATGTCAGGTGACTCTATCCAAAAATCAGAAATTTATACATAAAGGCTATTGAATATCAGAAATGGCAGGTTATCGGTTATTACTTATGGAATTGGTATAATAAATTGATTTTTAACCAATTTTGGCAGGTTATCAGTTTTGATAGGATCGGTTTTGAGAGGGCTGACTATATAAACTTTGGGCTAAGGATTATTTTTAGTTTAATTAATTAACTTGAAATTATATTTTACAAATATAATAAACAAGAAAAGAAAAAAATTGAGCTTAAAAACTATATCAAAAATTTTGTTAATTTTGTATTACTAAATATGCATTACACCTCTGTGTTGTGCTTATACGTTACCTCTTAATGATTGACCAATAAAATTTAAGATCATATGTAACATAGCACAATCAGAACGATCAAAAACAAATGGTCATTTTGACAAAGTTGTCTATAACTTTAAATTTCATATATGAAACTATTCTTTACTCTTTAACAAAAAAAATTCTGTGAAAAATTTTAGTATAAAAACTAATCTCATACCCTAACTCTACCTAACCTAACCCTAACCCTAGCAAACAAAAAACCTAGTTTATTTATTTATACAATGTATATATTATGTAATGATGATTCAAAAAAGATTTAACCAATTAGACAGAAAAGCAATATATAAGCACATCACAAGTGGAAACACATAGATTTATCCTTATTTTAAAATATAACTTTGTCAAAAACAAATATTTATTATTTTGAAACAGAAATTATATATAAAATTGTGCTTTAAACAACTTTACTTAGTAGCAAAATAGGCTATCTTAACAATAAAGTATGTTTTTGATACTCCTGCTCTTACTATTTTGATACTCCTGTATGTACCCCAAAATTACGATTACTTTTTTGATGCAGATCTGCATATATACATGTGACTTGTGTTACACAAAGGCCCAGTGCATTGTTTTTGCAAAAATAATTTTTGGTTACACACCGCTAATGTTGTGTAACATTACACAGGTCTAATTTTGCCCAGCATTAAGCTTAATGCTAGCGGGCACTATCATGATAATGCCCCCGGCGGGGTTAGACATAATTCCGGCCCACCCTAACCCTAAATCTAGTGGTACCCTAACCCGGCATTAAGCTTAATGCTGGTGTGCACTATCCTGATAATGCCCCGGCGGAGTTAGACATAATTCCGCCCACCCTAACCCTAAATCTAGGAACCCTAAAAACTAATTGTTCGAAGCAACATCCAATCACAGTACATATACTAGATGCATATGTTGTATAACCAGTATATGTACTGTGATTGGATGTTGCTTCGAACAATTAGTTTTTGGGTGGGCCGGAATTATGTCTAACCCCGCCGGGGGCATTATCATGATAGTGCCTACCAGCATTAAGCTTAATGCCGGGTTAGAGTACCACTAGATTTAGGGTTAGGGTGGGTCGGAATTATGCCTAACCCCGCCAGGGGCATTATCATGATAGTGCCTACCAGCATTAAGCTTAATGCCGGGTTAGAGTACCACTAGATTTAGGGTTAGGGTGGGTCGGAATTATGCCTAACCCCGCCAGGGGCATTATCATGATAGTGCCCGCCAGCATTAAGCTTAATGCCGGGCAAAATTAGACCTGTATAACATTATACGACATTAGCAGTGTGTAACCAAAAATTATTTTTGCAAAAACAATGCACTGGGCCTTTGTATAACACAAGTCACGTGTATATATGCAGATCTGCATCAAAAAAGTAAGCGTAATTTTGGAGTACATACAGGAGTATCAAAAACATAAAATTTGCGTTAGAGGAGTGACAAAAGTCAGGTGATTTTTTAGGAGAAAAAGAAGTAAAAAAAGTTGAAATTATATATAAAAACCTGACTATATATATATTTAGAAAAAGGGAGGGGAGTAGGCCTCTGATAAAAGATAATTAGGTGATTAATGACACGGCTCTTAGCTATGTGCTAAAGTTAAAAATTTTGGTTGTAATATAAGCCCTTTTTTTGTCAAGATATTCTGCTTTGGTCTCTGAGTAACTTGTTTAGTATGTAATTCTATTCATAGTAAGATTGAAATGCATTTTCTTAGACTATTTACTAAATAAAAATTAGTGATAAAGTTAGAAAAAATCTTATTTCTTTTAGAAAATTTTTTTTAATTTTTTTCTCATTTTTTACTTAGTAAAAGGTTCAAAAAAAAATACATTTTAACTTTATTGAAAGTAGAATTACATGCTGAACAAGTTTACTTAGAGGCCCAAAGCAGGTTATCTTGACAAATAAAAGGGTTTTATATTACAAACCAAAAATTTTTAACTTTAGTATTGTTATAGAATAGATTTTATATTATTGAGAACTAGAACATTCTAATGATATTTTAGCGCAACATGAAAAGAAATACAGAATAATAGAACACTAGCATAAAATGGCCTTTTATACTTTTATACTTATATACTTTTTACTTTTATACTTTTATACTTTTATACTTTTACTTTTCTACTTCTATACTTTTACACATGTACATTTCTAAAAGATATATAAACCTAGCTTTCTGATCTTATGTATATTAGTTTTTTATCTTGAGACTCAGATTCCCTTTCCTCCCTTCTTCAATAGTTTTATCTTTTAAATATTATACCAAAATAATAAAAAGTGTATAACTAGTTTTTACCCTAGGTGATATCACCTATGCCGGGTAAAGATTGTCATTGTTTATATGATCACACCAGTTACACAACATCAGATCTATATAAGTATTTTTTTTTTTTGTATTTCACCTTCTTTTTCCAACATTTTATTTCAGGTACAGCCATATTTAAAGAATCGCTGTCGTAGATTTCTTCACTTTGTACACCGTGTTTGGAGTCGCTATCGCCATATTGAAGTAAGTTTTGTTATGGTTTTTTAAGCTCAATTTTTTTTCTTTTCTTGTCTATATGTTTGTAAAATTTAATTTTAAGTTAATTAGTTAAGCCAAAAAGGATCTTTAGCTCAAAGTTTATAGTAAATTTATATATTTTTATTATAATTTTTATCATAAACTTATTTCAAGATTATTTTATTTGGATATGTTCTATGCCTATTATCTTAAAGTAACTTAAATTCCAAAAAATGTGCTTTATAAAATAATTTAACATTCTACTTAATTATATTATATGTAGAATTTGAATTCATTAGCAACTCAAAAGCATTCTAGTGTTCATTTACAACCTATGTTTATTTGAAATCAACCTGGGTGTATTTTGAATCTATGATTATTCCATTTCAATTAATAGTAAAAATTCTGAGACTTTTGTTAATCAAATTATTTTATATTCATCTAATAAAAAAAAAGTTGTAGATTTACATTAATCCTTTTTCGTATACCGATTGATACAACACATTAAAATAATCATGACAAAAAATTGGAAGGAAGGCCATAAACTTCATTTACATTGCTTAAAAAATAGAAGTATGAATTATATTATTTTTAAATGAAAAAAAAGATAAAGCAATTATTACAATACTTTACTATAATATCTGACATCCAATAGGATTATATCCACCAAGAATTTTGTCAATGCCTTTGACCTCATAATCACAATAACATTTTCTTGCTTATTGCATAAATTCCAAAATAAATCCTTGGTGAAACCATATTTGCTTTTATGAAAAAGTAATCTAAATTCATATAGTTATTTTTTGTGGAATTTATAACACTTTTATTATCAATTCATGAAGAATTTCAGACTGTATATATTTTATTAATTACTTTCAAAAATGGTTTAGTTGGTAATATTGATATTAAAGTAAGACAGGAAGAAAGAATTTTGATAATATTGGTCTATTTGGAGATACAAGACTTTTTATTATGTTTTTTCAGAGACCTTCTTGAACAGAAATAAAATATTCAGAAATAAAATTTACCCAAATGCTTTATAAAAATATTTTTGTATCATTTTTGCAATTCTTGATGTTCATTTAAAAACTTAATTTGTAAACATGGTGAAAATAAAATGAAGCCAGGAAGCCTTGGTTTTAATTAATTAAGCTTCAAGACTTTTAGCCAATTCTTCAAGGAGAAACTCAAAAGTAATAAGTGTAAATACCAAAAGCAAATAAAGTATCAAGTTCCAAAGAAACTTTTTCTCCATAGATATACCTTTAATTAAATATTTTTACACAATATTTTAACATTTAAATACTGATTAAAATATCGAGCTATTATAAATAAAATATTATGCTGCATAAATTACTTGATAATAATTTCAAATTGTTGAATAGAAACATTTTAAATGAACCGTTTTAATTTATTCTGATTGTTTTTTTATCATTCGATAGTTTATTATGAAAATGTATTGACCTAAATTTTAAAATGGAAAAATGTGCCGGAACATTAACCAATATGAATTATTATTACTTTAAAGTCTTCACATAAAGATGTTCAAGGTAACAGTAATTAAATGAATGTTACGTATATCTATGATAAAATGTAGAATAACTACAGTATTACTTATATATATGTCTCAGGTTGGAATGAAATTTAAGTGGATTTGGAATTTCCTAGTCAAATTAGGGTTATGGTTAGAGTAAATCAACTTCAAAATGGTTTTATATCAGATATCACTTAAATTTCGTCGGTATATATATATATCAGCTATATATTTATCCGACAAACTCTTATTGATCATGAATGTATTCTTTCCGTTATTTTTTTTCATGTGTTACGATCATAAATTGTCGGATATAAAAAGTTTTGGTTTTAACTTCGCAAACAAGTAGTGATCAGTGAAAATTAGGATTATTAACAGGTATAAATACTAACTCTTTACGATAACACTTATTGGGCAAATTTTTGAACCGGGCAAATGATTGACTGACACGTGACACTTCGCGTCACGTGTTCATTTGCCGGTTGAACAAATTTACCGTTATTCAAAAATTTTTACCCAATAATGCATACATATAATATTGTTTTATGCTAAGTAGTGGCTTACTGATTATGTTTTGTAATGATTTCGAAAAGAATGTTTATAATGGTTTTTGCATAGCCTGGTTAAGCCACAAATAGTTTTGAATAGCAAGGTTGACGATTTTTTCAGATTAGCAGAAATTAAACAAAACTTTTCGCCAAATTTATTTTTGATAATCTGAATTTAAAAAAATAGGGTTGAGGGAACAGTGCTTATTCATGATAGAATATGGTATTAATATATCAACACCATACCCCGAAAAAATTTTTGGACCTTTGATCTATACATATAGCACGTTTAACCCATCTTCCTCACTCTTGTTAAACAAATATATTAACTGTTAATCATAAAAGCGTACCTTAACCTGGAAACATTGATTATCTCAGTCAAAAGCAGCATTTACATATTATAATAATCAAAATTTAAATTTTGGGGTATTTCATAAATTCACCGCAAATAAGCACCACATCATCTGCCCTATTTTTTTAAATGTCAAATTTGCGGACATCGCAATGAGATCTTTAGCCAAGTTATTCCCACTAATCTGGCGTTTAAAAAATGGGGTATGGCGTGGCTTATTTGTGACAGAATATGGTATCTAAAATTGCATAGCTTATATTTCGATTAATACATTAAACTTCTGAACTTGTTTTTATATATAGTTTTATTATTGTTTATGCTGTGCAATGGCTTAAAATTTACTGATTATGCTAGTGTCACGGTGATAAATGGTATGCGGGTAACTTGTATGCAAATAAGGTTGAAACGATCGAACGATCGGTGTCTTTTACGTGACGCGCGGGGTGATCGATCGGGAAGTATGAAATCAGAATAATGATCAATTATGCAACTGTCGGCATCACGCAAGAGTATACCGAAGTAAGATAATTATGATGCGTTAATAATGAGGTAAATTTATGTAGTGATACAAGAGTCAAACGATCGTATGGTCGAATTATGATATAAGTAATATGAACCAAAGTATGTATTTAAGCGAAGCGAAAATAATAAAGTTAGTTAGTTGACTCTTCTTTTCTATAAAGCGAATAAATAATAAATATACTGTAATTGAAATAGTTGTAGCAGAGTAATTAGTGTTCGCCGTCTGTGCTGGGTTGTTTTGTAGCGCAAGCCACGAATGAAACCGCGACACTAGGTAAACATTACATAGCATAATCAATAAACTTTTAAACCATTACCTGTTGGTTGTTTGGCATATTGTTTGCATCTGAATGAATTTATATATGGTCTGACTTTAAGCCCGATACCGATTGACTTTGAGACCATAAGGTAAACATTTCTTTTTATGATATGACTAAGCTTCTTCGTATCAATTTATAAATCAAAACTACTTATTATAGTTTATGCGGAGTATTGGATGGCTTCAAAAGTTTAAGCTTATTATTTGTATCTTAGTAAGAAATGTTTATAGTGGCTTTTGAAATGAATTATTATATAAGCGCACTCCATTTTACCCGTTACTTGGCATTTCCTTTCGTTTTTTCAAAAGAAGTATATTTTAACAAACTTTTTTTACGGAAAAAAATGCAATTTGTAAAAACCTTGACAATTTTGGTGCTAATTGTTCAAATGACAATTATTGCCCCTTCCTGGACATATGTAAAAAAACGAGGTATTTAAATAATTAATCTTATTACTGAATATTATATTTCTAATTATTTATGATGATCTTATTATTGAATAAATACTTTAATTATTAGCTCGTGAGTATAAGATAAGAGCATTTTATAAATTAGAGTTTTATAATCATCTGCTATAAATAAAACATCTAATTATTTATATGTATATTAAATTATTAGCTCGTGAGTAAAAGATATTTTGTAAATTAAAAAAATCTCTATAATAATATACTATTTTGCGAATTAAAACTTTATAATTATCTACTGTTAAATAAAATATCTCTATATGTAAATGGAATTATTAGACAGTGAGTATAGTATTATTTTATGAATTAAAAACTTTATAATAACCTATAAACCATCACTAAATATTCTAATTATTTAAAATTACTAGAACGTGAGTATAATATTAATTTATAAATTAAAAATCTTATAAAGTCAAATCTCGTTATAGTCACTCTTGAAATAAACACAACCTTGATAGAATCACTATTTTTAGATTTAATTAATTATTATAAATAATAAATTTTGACCCTTATAACGTCACTCTGATTATACGTATTAGTAAGTTATGGTGTCCAAAAAATTTTGCATTTTATGTAACCCGAGCCGATCCGACAATACGGATTCAGACCTTGGATCGAGCCTGCGGAGCATTAATACTAGCTTAGTATTGCCAAGTAATATTGTAGCAAAATTGCAGTTTTACTTACATCGGTTAGCAGGTTTGTTAGTAAAATTGTTAAAATTTGGTATTTCGGACAAAATTATTTAGGTCGGATTGGCTCGGGTCACATAACATGCAACATTTTTTGGACATCATAATTCCGAATTTTACAGGGCAGTCCTCAAATTTCCGGATCGGATGCGTCGGATCTAGGTCGGCGTTTGGCCCTAGTTGTTAGCGCAAAAATTTCAGCTGGGCATTTTTTTGCTTAATGAATGGATATGATTTATTGGTAAAGTTTTTTATGATGGGACAAAATTGATCAATTCCGATCCATTCGACCATGATTCAGATGCAATCAGACGTATCCAAACCCGGCATTTTGGAGACCCCTGTAAGAGTTCACAGTTCCACGATTTTTACAGTGCAGTCCCCAAATTTCCGGGTCGGGTGCGTCGGACTAGGTCGGATTTTAGCCCTAGTTGCTAGCCAGCTGGGCATTTTTTACTTAATTAATGGATATGATTTATTAGTAAAATTTTTTATGCTCTTGGAAAATTGATGCATTCTGATCCAGCCGACCATGATTCCTATGAACTCCAACGTATCCCGATCCGGAATTTTGGGGACTCCCCTGTATGAGTTACTAAACTAACCCATTAGGTTAGTAAAGAAATTAAAAATGTCGATACAGTGAGTTATACTGACATTTTATAAACGTC
Organism: Gigaspora rosea; assembly: GCA_003550325.1. Lineage (NCBI taxonomy): Eukaryota > Fungi > Glomeromycota > Glomeromycetes > Diversisporales > Gigasporaceae > Gigaspora > Gigaspora rosea. The sequence goes on from QKWP01001047.1 coordinate 38,930, forward strand.
GCTCTGGTTATATCGACATTTTTGAGTCATTAGTAAAGAAATTCAAAATGTCAATACAGTGAGTTATACCGACATTTTATATAAATTTTTGAAAAATTTCGGTGTAGAAAGATTTTACTATTCGTTATATCCAGATGTCGGTATAACCAGAGTGACGTGTATTATAATCACAAGATTTTTGTTTTACATATTGGTGATTATTTCGAGAATTGACTAAATAAATAAACCATCTTAATTTTTTCTATGTAAATTAAATTTAGGTGGTAAGTATACAATTATTTTGTAAATTAAAAAGCTTTATAGTAATTTACTACACATCACTCTGGTTATATCGACGTTTTTGAGTCATTAGTAAAGAAATGCAAAATATCGATACAGTGAGTTATATTAAATTTTGAAAAAAAATTGTCGTTATAGAAAGATTTTACTATGATATCGTTATATCCAGATGTCGGTATAACAAGAGTAGCGTGTATTAATTAACCATCTCTAATTATTTTATGTAAATTAAATTATTAGATGGTGAGTATAAATTAAAAGTTTTATATGTAACAATCTACTATAAGTAAACAATTCTAATGTATTTGCAAACTAAATTATTAGCTGGTGAGCACTTTATAATAATTGATCATTAATTAAACATCTCTAATTATTTATATATAAATTAAATTATTAGACTTTGAATATACGTCATTCTGGTTATCCGACATCTGGATATAACGATATCATAGTAAAATCTTTCTATGCCGACATTTTTTTTCAAAAATTTAATATAAAATGTCGGTATACCTCACTGTATCGATATCTTGAATTTCTTTACTAATGATTTAAAAATGTCGATATAACAAGAGTGACGTCTATAAAATTACTGTATATATAAATTAAAACTTCATAATAGTCTACTATTAATTAAAACTTTTTAATATTTTTTGCTGTTAAATTACTAGCCGGTGAGTACATGATTATTTTGTAATTTTATAACCTACTGTTAAATAAACATCTCCAATTATTTATAAATTAAATTACTAGGGGGTGAGTATAAGACTGCTCTATAAATTATAAATTATAATAATCCACTAATAAAACATCTCTAATTATTTGTGTAAATGAAATTATTAGCTGGTATGTATAAGATACGTAATTGAAATTAGAAACTTTATAATAACCTACTAATAAATAAATTAAAGTCTTTATAATAATCTAAGTAAACCATTTCTAACTTTTATATGGAAATTAAATACTAGCTGGTGAGTATAAGACTATTTTACGAATTAAAGTCTTTATAATCTAAGTAAGTCTTTTCTAATTTTCATATATTAATTAAATACTAGTTAGTGAGTATAAAACTATTTTATAAATTAAAGTCTTTATAATCTAAGTAACCTTTTCTGATTTTTTTGTATATAAATTAAATGCTAGAATGTGAGTATAAGACTATTTTACGAATTAACTTTAATAATCTGCTGCCAAATAAAATATTTCTATGTAAATAAAATTACTAGGGAGTGAGTTAAGATTATTTTTAAATTAAAAACTTTATAATGATCGACTATAAAAAAAACTCTAATTATTCTAATTATTTAAAATTACTAGAACGTGAGTATAATATTAATTTATATTAAAAAAACTTATACAGTCAAACCTCGTTATAATCATTCTNTCTCTAATTATTTGTGTAAATGAAATTATTAGCTGGTATGTATAAGATACGTAATTGAAATTAGAAACTTTATAATAACCTACTATTAAATAAATATCTCTAATTATTTATATATAAATTAAATTATTAGACGGTGAATATAATATTTATAAAATAAAACTTTAAAATAAGTATACCACGTAAATAAACATGTTTCTAATTATTTATATATAAATTAAATTATTAGCTGGTAAATATAAGAATTAAAATATATTTATATTCAATAAATATTCAATAAATATTTGAATATTTATTCAATTAATAAAATATCTCTATATATAATTAAACTATTAGAGGGTAAATATAAAATTATTTTATAAATTTCAATGCTTTATAATAATCTATTGTTAATTAAACATCTCTAATATATTTGCAAATTGAATTACTAGCATGTGAGTACAAGACTAATTTATAATAGAAACTTTATAATAATTTACTATTAAATAAGGCATCTCTAATTAAATTAAAAGACCGTGAGTATAAGACTATTTTATAAATTAAAGTCTTTATAATAATCTAAGTAAACCATTTCTAACTTTTATATGGAAATTAAATACTAGCTGGTGAGTATAAGACTATTTTACGAATTAAAGTCTTTATAATCTAAGTAAGTCTTTTCTAATTTTCATATATTAATTAAATACTAGTTAGTGAGTATAAAACTATTTTATAAATTAAAGTCTTTATAATCTAAGTAACCTTTTCTGATTTTTTTGTATATAAATTAAATGCTAGAATGTGAGTATAAGACTATTTTACGAATTAACTTTAATAATCTGCTGCCAAATAAAATATTTCTATGTAAATAAAATTACTAGGGAGTGAGTTAAGATTATTTTTAAATTAAAAACTTTATAATGATCGACTATAAAAAAAACTCTAATTATTCTAATTATTTAAAATTACTAGAACGTGAGTATAATATTAATTTATATTAAAAAAACTTATACAGTCAAACCTCGTTATAATCATTCTTGAAATATCTTAGCATTGATATAATCACTGTTTTTAGATCTAACTATTATAAATCATAAAATTTTCACCTTTATATTATAATCACCAGAATTTTGTTGGCGATTATTTCGAGATTTGACTGTAATAATGTTAATTAAATAAAACTTCTTAGTTATTTCTATATAAATTAAATTTAGGTGGTAAGTATACAGCTATTTTATAAATTAAAAGCTTTATAGTAATTTACTATTAAATTAAACATCTCTAATTATTTATGTAAATTAAATTATTAGATGGTAAGTATAAACCTATTTTATAAATTAAATGCTTTATATGTAATAATCTACTATAATTAAACATTTCCAATGTATTTGCAAACTAATTACTAGCTGGTGAGTACTTTATAATAATCGACCATTAATTAAACATCTCTAATTATTTATATATAAATTAAATTCTTAGACTGTGAGTATAAAATTACTGTATATATAATTAAACTTCATAATAGTTTACTATTAATTACCATAACTAATAATTTTTGCTATTAAATTACTAGCCTGTGAGTACAAGACTATTTTGTAATTTTATAATCTACTATTAAATAAACAATTCCAATTATTTATAAATTAAATTAACATGCTTTTGAACATGCAGACACTGACAACAATGCACAGAGTTTAACATCTAAGACGTCAATGACAAATACAATGACAGAAGGTGCAAATGAGAGTATAGTATTACAATTGGCTAAATTAAAATATGTTGTTAAAATTCCACCACCACCAAAACTTAATCTGAATGGATGGCCAGACAAAGATGTTTATGATCCGGAATTAGATAAAATGTTCTGGTGGAGGAATGACCCTGTATTGAATGAGTTTCATGAGCATTGGCATTTTATAAATGCGGGGGGTAATGATAATACACGAAGGAACAGAGATGGTGAAATTTTTATTCATATGCATAGGCAGATTGTAGCTAGGTAATAGGACAGATAATATATATTATATAGAATATAGTGAAAGTTTTTTTTAAAAAAAAAACTTCTATCTCTCAATAGATATGATGCGGACCGACTTTGTGTTGGCTTGGAAAAAGTAAAAGCTTTACCTGATTTTAGAACACCAATACCAGATCCATTTTATCCACACCCAAATTTATTCGAAAAATGGAACCATACAAGAGTTCATTTCATGGCTCGTCCTGCAAATCAAACTCCTCATGATTTTGGTAATATCAGCAAATATTTTTTATACACATTTTGCACATTCATTCTGATAATTTTATCTAACATAAAAATTGAAATCGATAGTTGAATTAATTGATGGTGAAGTGAGCATTTATACCATTTCAGACTTGGAGAAAGAAAGACAATTATTAATTGAATGGATTGATGGAGGAACAAACATTAAACATCCAATCCCATTAAAGAGAGTTGATTCTGATGCCAATATTTTGGGCCTTGATATACAAAGACAATTCCATAAGTTTGGACATAATTTATTAAGCAATATAATGAATCCTTATACGATCGGTTGTAAGTATTTAACTGATCACAAGATATTAAACTGTTATTCTTTAATTCATATAATTTCTTGCAATTTCAGATCCTACAAGCGTACTTATGGGTCCACGTGCTGGACTACGTGATCCACTATTTTTGAAATGGCATCGTTATGTTGATGATATATTTTTAAGATGGCAGAATTATCTTGGACCATCCGATTTTCATCACGATGCACCAAATGTAACTATTCGCACTACTGATATCATACTTTCTTTTACAGACGTACTTCTCAAAGTTTATCCAGATGGTCAGAAAGATAAATGGAGTGAATTTGGAAAAAAAACTTTTGGTGGTAGTAATTTTGATGTTAATTTCACAAGTGGTCCAATTATTACAAATGAGTTTCATACTAAGATGAAATATAGAGAGTATATTTGGAGAGAAGACTTGTTTGACAAAGAAAATATTACTTATGTATTTCCTAGAGATTGGTATTATTTTCTACGGGTTACTAATGAAGTTAATATTGTAAGTATTATTACATTAATTGAATGATATTTTATATAATTTTAGAATACTTATTCACAAAAATAAATTTTTTTTTTGGTTTAAATAGACATCAATTATTACATTTCGAATATTTATAGCACCTGAAGTATTTTCTGATTCTATAGTTCATTGGATTGAACTAGATAAATTTAAAAAAATTCTCCAACCTCTTGAAAAAACTGTTATTGCCCGTGAAGCAGACAAGTCCATTATAATTCGTAAACCTGCTCAAAAGACTGAGAGTCAGTTTGATGAATCTCAAATCATACCTAGTCTTCATAAAGCTGAATCAGGACTTACTAATCAAGCTGTTTCTGACAAATTATTTTGTCATTGTGGATGGCCATATCATATGATTTTACCTAGGGGTACTAAGAGTGAAGGGACAAAATTTAAAATGATAGTATTTATTTCAGATGGTACAAATGATATGGTTCCACTTCATGATCAGTGTGGGAGTACATCTTTATGTGGAGCTGAAAAATGGACAGAAAAAATTCCTGATATTAGACCATTGGGATATCCATTTAATAGACCATTTAAAAATGGATCTTATAAAGAAACTTTTAAAGGATTACACAATGTTGCTATTAGAAATATTACTATCATATGGAAAGATGATGACTTTTCTGAATTTTAGATATTAGGTATACATGATTGGGCTAAAATTTGTAAATAACGGTAATTTGCCCAGTAAATATACATTATTTGGTAATTTATAATTATAATTTATAAAGAGTTACTAATAAGATAGTTGCGGACGTTATCACGCAAAACCAGGAACGTGAGTGTATGCATAAACAGCATTATATCTAGAAAATATATATTAAGCTGCATCATCATAATATCTAGAAATGTAAGCTCACTAAAGGCGTATTAAAATCTGGCTTAAATATACATGCTATTGCTATATAGTTACACATTGTTAGAAGTTTGATATTCTTATATTTTATTAAAATAAAATAAAATAACTTAAAAACTAAAATTAAAGAATTAAAAAAAAATAAATAATTTAAAGAAAAAAACGAAAAAAAAATAAATAATGTAATAAAAAATTAAGCCGAAATTTTAGTCTGTCCTCTCATATATGTTTATTTCAGTTTGCAATGAAACATTTAAAAAAAAACTGAGCTTTCAAAATGATTTTTTTTTATTCGATTGTGAAGAGCTAGGGAACTAGTATTAATGAGTAAGAAGAAATATTTAAATTAACATGTAACTTCTATAGAAATAACAATACAAAAACAATTATTGAATCGATACTCTTTTTACATTAATTTTTAAGCCATCCGATCAGTCTTTTTCTCGGATGAATGCATTATATAATTTTTTATTTATTTATTTATTTATTTTCCTCTTTTCTTTTGTAAGAGGAATGTAATGTTTACAAATTTATCTGACCCAATTAGCAACTCAACTAGATCTCTAGACTAAATTTAACTTGAAGTAAATTTCCGTTATAATAGATTTACTATTTTAAAAATAGTTTAATCATTTTATATGTTTGTTTCATTCCCCCCTCCTCCTTCTTCCGAGAGTCTTGGAAAGTGATGCTAACCAAAAAATTAACTTCAGACGGCCTTAGGACGATAAAATTTACTACTGCATTATGAGTGAAAAGAATTAAGAGTTGTACCAAATTCAATCTTATAAGAATTATTACATGGTTCTAGCAAATTAATTTGGTTATTACTGAAAGAATCATGAAATTTCAATAAGTATTAGATGCTAAAGATGCACCAAAAAGAGAAGTAATGCTAAAGAAATTGGAAATCAGAAACCAGAATCATCAATTTCTTTTTTTCACATAATTTTGCAAACTGCAATAATTGCTAGTCAAAATTGCAGATCATTTGGGGTCTTTGCTAGGAAAATAGGGTTCCGAGGTCTTTCCACCAAAAAATGAGATTTTTGCTGCAAATTAATCTCTTATATATGAATTTTGCATAGTATATATTTCGCACTATATTACTTAGTGCAAAAATAAATTATCCGACTCCGGATTTTTTGAATATGAAATCTAAAAATAGAATTTAAATGATCTAGAAGTATTTGGAAGTGATCTACGTGTTGTGATCATAGACAATAAAGCAACTTCCATTAGACTGGTGTCGATCCTGAAATTTTATAAAAAAAAATCCTTTACCGAAAATTTTTTTTTTTTAGTTGTCATATAAATTTATAAATAGCAAGTGTTACAAATTTTAATGAATTTAAATCTGATCAACGATAATAAAGATTTTTATTCGAGTTTTCAGTGTTTTAAACCTTAATACTGTAATATTGAAGCCACGTTTTTTTTTTTGATAAAAAAAATTTGAAAAGGTAAAGCGCTAATCTCAATGTATATACCTTTTTTTTTATTGTTTCAGATTTCACTCTTGATTCCTTACCTTGGCTGTGTATACTCTGCAAATTGGTCCGATAGTATACGAAAAATTGAGAAAACAGACGATCATCACTATGTAAGATCTCGTGAACCATCCAACGTCGTTGCACTCAAGACCCTATCAGATTCTTCTTTGAAAGAAGTAAGTTAAAATTTGTTATTGTTATTAAACATATAGTTGTATTAATTCATTTTTATAAATTTTCATAGGCTTTTCGTTTATGACTATTTTGAACTCTGTCATCACTGTAGATTTTCTGTTAGTACGTTGCGTCTTCGTTACCATCTTGTTAATACTGCCAATTTTCCGGCAGTACTTTGGCGTTTAGTTTAGTTGCACCTTCGTTACTACCTTGACCTCTTTAGATTTTCCATCATTACTGGCGTTGCACCTTCGTTACTACCTTTGCACCTTCATTACTGATTTTCACTGGTATGGGCTTTTTTTTTTTTTATGAAGTTTGCATTTTCTCTTACTAGTATGTCTTATTCTTTTTCTCAATATTACTTACCACTTTGGTTCTTTGTTACCGTTCTGGTTTTTCTATTGCTGATTTATTGCTTCAGGTTTGTGCCTTGTTCTTTTTTTCTCATGTGTTTTTGTTTTTGTTACTACGTTGAGCTTGATTAACTCGTTACTACTTGGGTATATAATTCAGGTGCTAATCTTCGCAGATATTTTTTGCACTAAAGCGATACACAAAAATATTTTTAAAGTAAATTACTATTATTATTTATTTTTTAATTTCTGGGTTTGCGCAATATACATCTTTGTATGGATCGTTTACATGTTGTCTAATTTTTGTGTACAGATAGTATTTTCTTTCTTTTGTTAATGGCCTAATACTTATAGTTTTTAATATAGTACTAACATTAAAATTGTTGTTACATAATAATTGAAAGGATATTTCTGTCTCTCCGGATTCTGTTGATGCATAAACTTTTCCGATATCATTAGGTGAATTATTAAACCTAAAATGATAATATTGTGTTATATGGGGAAAATTTCTAAATTGATCTTTAAATAATAAAGAAAAGTCGTTCCATGTCCAACCTAGCCTGTCATTATATAAAATTGCTGTGTTCACTTTGGATGAATTATCAATAATTTGTTTAATATTAGCTAATGTATTACTTATTTGATTTCTATATAATTTTTTTATTTGACCAAAAAAAGAATCACAAATAAATTTTGTGTGGCCCGGAATCATAAAATTTACTGTGATTTCTTTATACCAACATAACATCATTAACCAACAATAAAAAAAAAGGGATAAGTTGTTTTTATTTTGACTGGTACAATTGTCACAAGTAATATGCAATTTTTTTTCCTTCACGTGCAAATTTTTTAAGAAAATGATAAACCATATTAAGCATAGTATTGGCACCCTTAGTTACACCTTCTGGAAATTCATCACCTATTACAAAGTTCAATTGAGAATTTTGACCACCCTCCATTTTACATACACCAAATAAATGAACTGAAAATGGGCTTTTAAAATAAATTGATCCTACTTGAAGCGGGGAGTTTAGAATTGATACACATTGCGCCCAATCATAACAAACATGCGCAATTGATAAATTATTAACACTTTTATTTATAATATTATTGTAATGTTGTCTTTCCCGATTTGCCGCCTCACGGTGCTGATCATATTCGACTTTAATTTGATCATATTCATCTTTACTAGACTTAGCAACTAATAATTTTGCTTTAAAGGTTTCACAGACTTCACAAAGATCGCTCGCGGGTAATTGAAATTTAAGATGAGGAATTGTTTCTTGCCAAAGTTTTCTAAAAGTAAAATAAGAAATAATTTTTTTCATCTTGATCGTGTTCATTATAAAAATGCTTTTTAAATTCATTATAAACAGAAACATAAGTGTTTCCAATAGGCAAATAAATAAATGACGGTAATCCATTTATAACTCCATATTGTTCTAAAAAACATTTAATGGGAAATGTAACACTAGAATCAAGAAATACTTTACTTTTTACTTTGGGTGCGTGACCTGTATTTCAATGAATTCTTTCTGCTATACCTTCATTTTGTAAATGTTCTTGCATTGTAAAAAGAAAATATTCATTTATTCCACAAAGTTTTAAAAACGTAGGTTTACAGAGAGAAAAAGAATGATTATAACAATATCTATAATGATGTTTTTGATGAACTTCTAATTTATCATTTGTAATTTCGAAAGCCATTAACTATGCTTTTAAAAATAATTTGAGCTCTGATTTTTCTAATACTATTTTTTGAAAATGTCTTTCGAAAAACCTTTTAAATCCGACTTTTTCATAGCATGTTCTAAGGTCTTTTTTATTAGGGGTATGTCAGCATGTACAGTTTGGTTGTTCAAAAAACTGCATTAAATTATAAACAGTATCAAGAACTAATTCATTATCTTCATATTCTTCTAATCCTAATTCAATTAGATTATACACGGGTTTTAAAGAAGTCGAGTTTGATTTTAAATTTTCCATTATCAAATTAAAAAAAAATTTTTTTAAAAAAAACTATATAGTTTTACGCTATTTTTATACTGTCAGATTAAAAAAAAAATATGTAAAAAATAAAAATAAATAAATAAATAATCGAACATAATATAAATAACAAATTAAGCAGGTATATAGTGTAGACTTTCTCATTTATAGCGAATGTTATAATGGCTACTGTAAGAGAACAATTTAGAAGCATTACAACTTAAACGTACAAACTACTATGAAGGCAAATTAAAAAAAGGTACCTGCAGTTGAATTCAAATTTTTACCAAGATTTTTGGTATTAGGTAAGCCTTTATTAATTCATTTTATCTCTTTCTTACAAGTGAATAATAGGGTTTTTATATACAGTTTATTTCATTGGGGTTCTGAAGTACTTTTATGCTTTTATTTCGCTACTTAAATAGAAGCATTATCATTAAGCTATTATTTATAGTAGATGCAGATTTATGATATCACTTAGTATGTCATACATAAAAAAAACTGGTTTATAAAATAAAGCGGACATAGCCTGCATCTATCAAGTTCTTATGCTAAGCCAAATTAGTACTTCTTTCATGTCATTTACATTATAGAACAATGAATTATAATAAATACGTGAGAAAATAAATCCAGATATTATTATAACTTCAGGTTTAAATTTTTATTTATCCATAGTTACCGTTCTGCTTTTCGATATACATAGTAAAAATGGTTATGAAACCTTGTTTTATAGTAATTTGTAATACTATCGCTATAAAAGTTACACATGCTTTTACCGGTATCAAAAACATTAGGCAAAAATTTAAAATTGTCTTAGGTATTTATTTTATCATACGTAGTTGTGCAGCAAAATTTTATCTACGTAGTAAAATAACCCAAAATTTGTGTACCATTGCTTCAGAAGATCATTTTGCTAGCAAAAATTTTGTGTGACCGAATTTTCTCATTGTGTAACAAAATCTAATTTTAGTAGCAGATTTGATGATCTTCAATTTGTGTAACAAAATTTTGTTATTGTTTACTCGAAATCAGATGATTAGTCTCGGAACGTCATTTTCCTAGCAAAAACCCCATTTGACCCAAATTAAAATTTGTTTGTTATAATTATGGTCAAATAATCTGCAAATTTGGCCAGAATTATCAAATTAAATCACCACCTAAAACATTTTCAGATCATGTGATATACATCAATTTATACACTCGTTATTGTTATATTTATCATTATTGTTCACTTATATTAATAAAAATGGTTTATTTAAAAATTAATCATATCATTAATCATGCAAAGTCACATGATCTAAAAATTTTTGATTTCTCTATTTATCAGATAAAACAGATACACTGATATGAATTTTAAACAATAATTAGAAGAATTTGGCATTGGTTAAACCGCTCTGACTGACTAATATCGGTCGTGGTCATTAACCAGTCAATGACTGGACCATCTCTAGTGAGTATAGAGAAACAAATTAGGATAAAAATTGAGATAAGATATGTGATACAAGGATAATTAGAGGTATGATCAATTTAATCATAATATAAGGAAAAATAGTTATCATAAGGCAGGAGTAAAATAAGTTAATATCGTGATATTGGGGCACAGAAATATTATGATAGTAACACCAAACTCAAGAGCTTGATATGTAGTTTGTTATTCATATTACATTATAGTTGAAAAGAATTAATTAAAGACATAGTACGCTCAGCAAGTCCAGAATGGATCAACCAAAATTCTATGTAAAGAAAAATTGTCTTAGCAAAGAAAAATTGTCTTAGTAAAAAAAAAAGATAAGCTGAAAATTTTAATGTTAGCAAGTAGCCAACTTAATTTTTTTATTAAGATAACTCATTTGGCCGTCTAAGTAAACTTGTCCTACATAAAATTTACATAACTTATAATCATCACTTTAAACTTAATAAATATTTATTTTGGTAAAAATACATATTTGAATTGTGAAAATTTTACAGAGTTTTAAATTGGCACAAAAATAAACTTATTCTCCTTTTGTTTAATTAATTTGTTTTGATTTCGGATTAATTGTTAAATTTTTTGAAAAATTGTAAAAAATACTAAAAAATACTAATAAAAATTGTTAAATGATGTGAAATTTTTACTGTAAGTGTATTTTAATAGTTTGAATAAGTTTACTTAATGGTATATTTAAGGTTTACTTAGTAAAATTTTAGACTTTTATATATAGCAACTGCTAATAGATTTTTTAAGATTGTTGAAAAAAATTAGAAAAGTAGCATATTTTTAGTAGTAGCTTATTTTAAAAAAAAATATGATATATAGAACAAAATGCATGTTTTATTGTAGTAAAATTTTAATGAAGTATATATTTAAAAAAATTATACTTCTATATATTATAAAGTTTTCACCAGTTGGTTTAAATTTTTTCTAGTTATAAAAAATAATAATAGTGATTGGCCAATATCATATGATTATCATATAATTTTGTAAACAATTCTTGATACCTAAAATTTAAATCTTTATAACTTGATGAATATTTAATCAATTTTAATAAGTTACTATTTTAGAATTATTATTCTCTGAGTATCGATCATATAAAAGTCTGGCAAATTATTGCAAACTGAGTAATGATCAATGTATTTTAAATACTTCAATATTAATTTCTTTATCATCAAATAAATTAGATTAGATGAATATAATTATTCTAAATGATCTTTAAAAAAATACAGATAATATAGAACAAGAAAAATATGTATTTTTGGTTTTTATTTATGTATAACAACCAATTTTAAAATATACAACTACTAATTTTATTTATAAATTTTGTTATTTTTTTAGGGTTTGAAATTGAACTTCTAGAAGTGCAAGCTATTCAAATCCCTGAAGCACAAGCCATTCAATTTCCTGAAGTGCAAGCTATTCGAGTTTCTGAAACACAAGTGACTCAAGTTCTTGTAGTACAAAAACACAGATTTTTATAACAGAGGAAATTGAAGTCCTATAGTACAAACAGATAAGTTTTTATGGCACAAGAACCTGAAATTTTTACAATAAAGTTTCTATAGCACAAGCAACTAAAGTTTCTATAGCAATTAAAGCTTTATCTCAATTCAAAATTCAAATATAATTACAACTTTATCAGCTTCAAGGCCTTCTAAATTAAAGTCCTATACTCAAAATTGCCTCTATCCTTCTGTGATAGCACCTTTTAAGCCTCTTTTTCTTCTAATTCTTTAATGTTGTTTTCTTATAAAAAAATGTCAAAAACCTTTATCTGTAGTTAATAATATTATTATTCAACTTCCTCCTGGTGCCCCTTCACAAACATATGCTCTAAAAATAAATTTAAAAATTAATTAGATTTCTTAAATGTAACTGTTCTTGTTATTAATTGCTAGTTAATAAATACTTAACTTTACAATTATAAAACTTTTAATAAAGTAACATAGAGTAATTAAAAATTGAGTTATTAGATAATTAGAAAGTAATCGAATAATATATACAAAAAATGTTTAGTGTGCACATAGAACATGCTAGATAAAATAATTTATAATCTCTGCCTAATACTATGTTTTAGCCTAAAGAACCAAATTCTGCATAAATTAAATTTTTTTGACAATTCTTAAAATTCATGACAAATAAAATGAAACATTATATAAGATTCAAATAAAAAAATTTATTAAATTTGACTTAATAGTTACTGGGCTATCTTCATTTAAAGTTTTAGAAAATGAAAATATTGTAGCAACTATCAAACCAAATTCAATGAACTTTTTATTTGAATTCTATAAACCATAGAATTCAAATAAAAAAAAGTTTATTGAATTTGTAAGATATTTCACTCAAAGTTTAGAAAAAATTTTGGCACAGCTTTTGTTTTGATATTTAGTTTGAATTTTTTTAAAAATTTGAGCAAAGATAACCCAGTAACTATTAAGTCAAATTTAATAAATGTTTTTATTAGAATTCTATACATTATACTATTCAAACAAAAAAAAGTTCATTGAATTTGGCCCAGTTTACTAAGATATCTTCACTCAAAGTTTAAAGAAAATCTTGTATAGTTTGTTTTGATAGATGGTTTGATTTTTTTCAAACTTTGAGCAAAGATATTTCTGCAACTACTAGGCCAAATTCGATAAACTTTTTTTTGTTTTAATTCTACAAACCTATAGAATTTAAAAGAAAAGAGTTTTTTGGATTTGGCCTGTAGTTATTAAGATATCGTTGCTCAAAGTTTAAAAAAAAACCGGGGTATAAATAATAAATCTTGGGGGTATAAAAATAGTCACTATTTTTATATACAATATGTATAAGATATTGGTCATGCAATTATGGTCATGATTTAAAAGTTGTGGTTGGCTAACTGAGTTTTAATTTGGGATTGTTGTGCGATCATATGAGTTTGCACGATAACTAATCTATATCTATCTTCTATATATTATTTATATATTATTAAAATTCAATTCTAACTGGTCAATTTCGGTACTTATTGTTATGTAGCCAATCGTATACGTAAACAAGTTCAGAAGTGATAAACATATTGTATTCTTGCTCATTTCAACTAAAGTTCATTTACCCTAGATAGACAAGAATTGTTAATTAAACTATTAATAAAAAATAACAAGTATATAAATTGTAGGTAATATAAAAGATTTATATATTCTAACAGTATTCTATATAAAACAAGTGCTAAAATTTGATCAAAAACACAACCATTGACGCGTAAAATTCAATTTCAGTTATCGTGATCCGGTTCATTATGCATGAGTGCTGACTTATATATTAAAAAAATAAAATAAAATGTATGATATTTGTTATAAAGATAAGTTTTCGAACTTTTGATTTTACCCCTTATTACTTACCAGATTAGGCTCTATAAAATCATATACGATACGTAATCTCAATCAATAATATCACAAATTTTTCACGAGTTGAATCTAATAAATAATAAATAAGCTTGAAAACACCTGAAGTCACATTTTTTTCTCTTAGTATTATTCTATACATTTCAGGTTCATTTCGGATTTTTATCTGTGCACTTTTTTTTATTAATTTAATTTTATTTTATTTCTAAATAAACCTTCATACTACAGTACATATAATTTCATTTATCTTTTAATACCGTCGTTATTATTCTTACATATGGGATCTTTGCTAAAAGAAAAAGAACTCCTTTTGGGACTATAATAGTCCTGAAAGCAAGAATTCCAATATGGTATGATTATCATGTGATTTACGATATCTACATCAACATTATAATCCGAAAGTTGCTAAAAATATTTAAAAAATTGGTATACTAAAATCAAGATATACCATAAATAACTAAGGGTTGAAAACATTTAATCGCATAAAATTTTGCTTTTGCTTAGGTAGAATAATGTTAGTGCTAGGGTTTGAATGTGTTTTTGATTGATTTTATGTTACATGACTTAAATTTTGATTTGACCAGATAGTGAAAAATTTTCAGGGGTGATGCTACGATGTTTGAAAGACGTTGATCTTTTCGGAATGGTATTAAAACCATTTAGGTTAAACTGTTAAACAAACGAATAATTTTTTTTAGGCAATTACAAATAAACTACATCACTATGTCACGCAAAATCAGAAATGTAAACTACCGGTATGAATAATAATATACATCATCTATAATATTAAAATTTTATTCATCTTTCACTTTTAACCAATTTTGTTGGCTAATTTTAGATCATGTAATCTCTGTTTGATATTATTAAACGGAAACAGACTATAACTTGGATTAGTGCCAATCGTTCACATTTTGAACTCCTAAAAAAGAAAGATCAATTATGATGCCAAGAAAAGTTTTCTTACAAGATTTTAATTTAATCTATTATTCGCCAATTATTTAAAAGATAGACTTGAAAGTCCACAACCTCATTTTCTCTTTGCAGCACTCAAATTATTTTTATACATTTTAAGTTTATATAATACATTTAGTTTTATTATTTCATTCTTCACCTCTAATTATTCTAATTAAAAAAGATGACATATTACCTTTTCTTATTCATTTTATTTTTATTCCAATTAACTATTTATCAATATCGTCATTGATAATTTTACAATCATTTGCCATGTGTTCATGACATATCAAATTACTATGGAGATGAAACAATTTGGCCCATATAATTAAGAAATAACATAGATTAGCATATTGTCGTTAAGAGTTAAAATTATTTAGCAGCATTATACTGTTAGTTTAAGCTAAATGGTATTAAATCCAAGTGGGTTAAATTGTTAGGCGCATTAAACGATTAATTGTTAAAAAAAAAAACTTTTTTTTCTAGGCGGTTTCAATTTTTGATTGTAAAATATATATATATAATTAAAATTAAATAAAAACTTTTAATAAAATAATCTAAAAAAAAATACGAATAAAAAAATTAATTTAAGCTTAGTACTACTAAAGTTTTTCTGTCTGTCACATTTAAGCAATTTGATTGGTCGAATTTGGGTACCGTGATCAGGATCATCAGTTGATCTACATCAGGTGATCTACATATTGTTATATACTTCGATTAGTACAGTAGTAATAATTTATATGTCACCAACTACACAATCAAGTCCTCTTTGTGTTCATGACCATCATGTGATACATGTGTACCCATGATAGTACGAACAATCTAATCTTACCACGTTCCTACAAACTGCACCACCATTTACTGCGTTTCAGATTGGATCAAATGTTCATAACTAATAAATCAACGTTAATAGTTAAGATTTTTATGTCTATAGTTTTTTTTTGTATAATTACTATAGCACGGACGTAAGGACGTGCCTAACTACTAGTAGTATTACTAAAGTTCTAAATGTCTGTCCGCTTAAAGCAATCTGATTGGTCGAATTTGGTACCGTGATCATCAGGTGATCTACTGGTGATCTATGCATAGGGATTAATTACCATTGCACAGTTATATTATTAAAATTCTGTCAATTTCGGTACTTACCAATCGTATACGTAACCAAGTTCAGAAGTGATAAACATATTGTATTCTTGCTCATTTCAACAAAGTTCATTTACCCTAGATAGACAAGAATTGTTAATTAAACTATCAATAAAAAATAACATGTATATAAATTGTAGGTAATATAAAAGATTTATATATTCTAACAGTATTCTATATAAAACAAGTGCTAAAGTTTGATCAAAAACACAACCAATGACGCATACAATTCAATTTCAGTTGTCGTGATCCGGTTCATTATTCATGAGTGCTGGCTTATATTATTAAAAAAATAATATGTATTTGTTATAAAGATAAGTTTTCGAACTTTTGATTTTACCCCTTATTACTTACCAGATTAGGCTCTATAATATCATATACGATACGTAATCACAATCAATAATATCACAAATTTTTCACGAGTTGAATCTAATAAATAATAAATAAGCTTGAAAACACCTGAAGTCACATTATTATATACATTTCAGGTTCATTTCGGATTTTTATCTGTGCACTTTTTTTTATTAATTTAATTTTATTTTATTTCTAAATAAACCTTCATACTACAGTACATATAATTTCATTTATCTTTTAATACCGTCGTTATTATTCTTACATATGGGATCTTTGCTAAAAGAAAAAGAACTCCTTTTGGGACTATAATAGTCCTGAAAGCAAGAATTCCAATATGGAATGATTATCATGTGATTTACGATGTATCGAGTTATCTACATTATAATCCGAAAGTTGCTAAAAATATTTAAAAAATTGGTATACTAAAATCAAGATATACCATAAATAACTAAGGGTTGAAAACATTTAATCGCATAAAATTTTGCTTTTGCTTAGGTAGAATAATGTTAGTGCTAGGGTTTGAATGTGTTTTTGATTGATTTTATGTTACATGACTTAAATTTTGATTTGACCAGATAGTGAAAAATTTTCAGGGGTGATGCTACGATGTTTGAAAGACGTTGATCTTTTCGGAATGGTATTAAAACCATTTAGGTTAAACTGTTAAACAAACGAATAATTTTTTTTAGGCAATTACAAATAAACTACATCACTATGTCACGCAAAATCAGAAATGTAAACTACCGGTATGAATAATAATATACATCATCTATAATATTAAAATTTTATTCATCTTTCACTTTTAACCAATTTTGTTGGCTAATTTTAGATCATGTAATCTCTGTTTGATATTATTAAACGGAAACAGACTATAACTTGGATTAGTGCCAATCGTTCACATTTTGAACTCCTAAAAAAGAAAGATCAATTATGATGCCAAGAAAAGTTTTCTTACAAGATTTTAATTTAATCTATTACTTGCCAATTAATTTAAAAGATAAACATGAAAGTCAACACCTCATTTTCACTTTGCAGCACTCAAATTATTTTTATACATTTTAAGTTTATATAGTACATTTAATTTTATTATTTCAATCTTCACCTCTAATTATTCTAATTAAAAAAAGGTGACATATTACCTTTTCTTATTAATTTTATTTTTTATTCCAATTAACTATTTATCAATATCGTCGTTGATAATTTTACAATCATTTTGCCATGTGTTCATGACATATCAAATTACTATGGAGATGAAACAATTTGCCCATGTATTTAAGTAATATCATAGATAAGCAGATTGTCGTTAAGAGTTAAAATTATTTAGTAGCACAAAATTTTCTTTATACTGTTAGTTTAAGCTAAATGGTATTAAATCCAAGTTGGTTAAATGATTAAACTGTTAGGCGCATTAAACGATTAATTGTTAAAAAAAAAAAAACTTTTTTTTCTAGGCGGTTTCAATTTTTGATTGTAAAATATATATATAATTAAAATTTAATAAAAACTTTTAATAAAATAATCTAAAAAAAAAATACGAATAAAAAAATTAATTTAAGCACGGACATTTGGACGTGCCTAACTACTAGTTTTTAATCTAAATAATATCGAAACTACTGTATATCAAAATCATATCATTTTTCTTTTTCTCATAAGTTTCTTATAACAATATTTAAAAAATTTCAAAGTTTCTGCTATGCATATATATTTTTTTTAAAAAAAAACAGAATTTGTACGACATTTCTTTTACACTTATTTTATCTGAAAATCGGACGTCGGACATTAATTCTAAACTCCTCGTTAGTTGATTCTCAAAGCCAGATCTGATTTTGAGTTGTTTATTCGTGTTAATTTGTTGGGTACAATGATCTTAATCGATCTTTTAAATAATTTATTTAAACCCGTGAATATTTTACGCTTTAATTTTATTTATTTATATTATTTAACTGATAAACTAATTATCATTACATAATGAGATTATTTTTTTTCGTGTTCATTTAGTAAGGATTTAATCAATGTTTTTAAAAATTTGTGAATTCATAAATTTATTATCAATATTAATTGATTTGTTATTTAAAATGACCTTTTAAATTCGTGAATAATAACTTAATTGCTTTGTATAAAACAATTATTAATAATAAGGTACTTTATAGCAGAACCGATTACTTCTAATTCGGGTCAAATTTGCTGATCATTTGGCCAATCTAGAGCTTTTTTTGCCAATAGATCTGCAAATTTGACCAGAATTATATAAGTTTTCGTATTTAGATTACAATAATTTAATAATTTATCGGATTTGATCGATAAAATTTCAAATTTGTGAACATTTATCATTATATTATTTGCATCAATTTACTCTTTATTTTTATTAAAATGGAAATATAATTTATTTATACTAAAAATAAAGAGAAGAAGATCAATCGCTATATACAAATATTTAGGGAAGAGTGCGTAGTAAAACTAATAGCAGATAGGGAAATTCGTCCAATATCACAAATTACAAATTTCGAATTTGATTTATAAATGGCCTATAAACATTATAGACTTCATGATTAGCGCATAAGTATTTTATTACATTTAAGAAAAGCAATTGACCAATTAATACATTGATGATTTATAATTGTTATGGGTTTTAAAACAGTGTTTCATAACAGAGAAAAATAATTGACAAGTACGTACGTACGCACGTACAACCGTTTACCCGGTGATCATGCATATAAACGTAAATGATTGGATTAAATTTTATGAAACATTAGGGTGTTTCAGAATTAATGATTTGACGTCCCGATTTAGGTAAATATTTATTTCAAAAGAAGTGACATATAAATCCTACTTTTTTTTTTTTATCACCGGGCCGGTACGGTGCGCCTAATAATTTTTATTCGAACTTTACAGCTATTCTCATAAATTCTGGGACAACTGATAAACATTTGGCCGAATTTAGTTCGTCCGAATTCGATAAGTTATTGATTTCGGGAAAAATAAGATTCAGTAACAAATAATATCAGATACGTAATTTAATAAGATCAGGTGATTAATATATATTACAATACAGCAATAAGACTAAGACATGCATACTTGTCGCACTTGTAAGTCGTAAACTTTTAATTCCTATTCTTTGGCACGATCCATTTTCGCTCAAACGAAGCCTTACACATTTCTAATTATTTTTCGGCGAAAATTCATTTTTAAAAATTGTGTAAAATTTCAATTCCTATTCTTTGGCAAAATCCATTTTCGCTCAAACGAAGCCTTTATTCATTTTTAATTATTTTTCGGCGAAAATTCATTTTAAAAACTTGTGTAAAATTTCAATTCCTATTCTTTGGCAAGATCCATTTTCATTCAAACGAAGCCTTTATTCATTTCTAATAATTTTTCGACGAAATTTTGTTTTTAAAAAATTATGTAAAATTTCAATTCCTATTCTTTGGCAAGATCCATTTTCATTCAAACGAAGCCTTAGTTCATTTCTAATTATTTTTCGACGAAATATTGGTTTTAAAAAATTGTGTAAATTTTCAATTCCTTTCTTTGACAAGATCACATGTTCGTTCAACGAAGGCATTTATTCATTTCTAATTATTTTTCGTTCTTGTCGAAGAAAAATTAGGTTTAAAAAATTGTATAAAACTTCAATTCCTATTCAAACCAGTCGACAAATTCATGATCATATTTAACTTTTTTAATAGCGAGACCTGTTCGAGTAATATATTTGTTATAAAAGTCTAGTTTATATTCGATTCCTTTTTTACATTTCTTGTTAAGGTTTATTGGTTGACATGAACAGTTTTTCCATAAATTTTCGTACAAACCTAAGCACACCAAACATGTTGGACAAACATTCGAACTAAATTTAAAATTGTTGACATTGTTATGATATCGTAAAATGATCATTATGATACAAAAATAGCTTTTATTAATTATTTTATTATACTGATCATACCGAAATCAATAACTTATCGAATTCGGCCGAATTAATTTCGGCCAAATTTTTATCAGTTGTCCCAGAATTTATGAGAACAGCTGTAATAAAACCGGATTTATTGAATTTATTACTGTTTTCATAAATTCTGGGACAACTGATAAAAATTGACCAGCTGAATTACTGTGCCGAAACTCCAATTCCGATAACACCGAATTCAAAAACTTATCGAATTCGGGCGAAATAATTTTTATCAGTTGTCCCAGAATTTATGAAAACAGCTGTAAAACAGAAATATGATTTTTAAACTTTCACTTATTTTTGAAATAAGTTAACTCTGAAACCTCTATTATTAGTTATTTTTAAATAATTACCAATATGAATATCACAAATTATTCCTAGTATAATGATAGGAATTATCAAACAGCAAAGAAATTAAATAACATAAAATTAATTTCCAACTCTAAATGATATAACTCGAATTAAAAGTTTAAAGTCAGAATTTCTTTTATAAAAAGTTTTGTACCACTCAATATTGATGCATGGAATACATTTAATACATTATTAATTATTTAATTGATTATATTATTATTTATAAATTGTTAAATTATTATATAATCATTTATTAAATTATTAAATTATTTAAATGATGAGTTCAAAGGTTTGTTTTTTTTCCTAACTTTAAAAAATAAAATGAGTCTTAATAATTCGGTTCATCAAGAAAAATCAACTGATTTAGACTTTTGTACTCTTGAATCGATGTCGAAAAAGATGAACATAAGGCATTCATTTATTATCTAAAATCTGCAGAGATGGGTGATTCTGACGGTCTGAATATTGTTGGATATTGTTATGAAAAAGGAATTGGAGTTGAAAAAGATGAACATAAGGCATTTATTTATTATCAAACATCTGCAGAGATGGATAATTCTGACGGTCTGTATGGAGTTGGATATTGTTATGAAAAAGGAATTGGAGTTGGAAAAGATGAACTTAAAGCATTCACTTATTATCAAAAATCTGCAGAGATGGGTAATTTTGAAGGTTTGAATGGAGTTGGAGGTTGTTACGAACATGGAATTGGAGTTGAAAAGGATGAATATAAGGCATTCACTTATTATCAAAAATCTGCAGAGATGGGTAATGATATGGGAATAAATATGGTTGGATATTGTTATGACAATGGAATTGGTGTTAAAAAGGATGAACACCAGGCATTCATTTATTATCAAAAATCTGCAGAGATGGGTAATGATATGGGAATGAATAATGTTGCAGATTATTATTTACTTGGAAAAGTGGTTAAAAAAGACGTAAATAAAGCATTTTTATATTATCAAAAAGCTGCTGAAATTTCTGAAATGGAAAATGATATTGCGATTTGTAACCTTGGTGAATGCTATAAGAATGGTACTGGTGTTAAAAAGGATTTAAAAAAAGCCTTTGAATTGATTTTGAAATCTGCTAAACTTGGATATGTTGGTGGAATGCAAAGTGCTGCATATTGTTATCGAAATGGTATCGGAACAAAAAAGGGTTTAAAAGAAGCCGAGTATTGGTTCCGAATGTAAGTTCTTTTTTTTGTTTTTTTTTTAGTTTATATGGAAAATAACATATTTATAATATGATATATATAATTATAATTAATAGGGAGAAGAACCAATTTCAAGGTATTTATTTATTTATTTTTTATTTTTCTGCTTATTTTCTCAAAGATTTATATTTATTGATTTAATAATAAACAGAAATAAAGAAATTTACTTATTCTGATGTTGATGAAAACGTGAAAAAAAATCTTGGATGACGAAAGATATCAATTATTATGGATTCCATATAATAAATTTGAAGATATTAAAGAGATTGGGAAGGGAGGATTTGCAACTGTTTATCATGATAAATGTCTAATTCAATATAAGGATTCTAATAATGATTATTCGTTTGCAATTAAAAAAATTCATGACCAAGATTTTTTTGACGAGGTAAATTTTATTGAATTTTTTGTTTAACACTTAAATTTATAACTAATACATTTTTTTTTTTAAAAAATAAAAAAAAAAAAGTTGAAAGCATTTTGCGAGATCGGGTATAAAAATCCATCGTTCTTGAGATGCTATGGACTATCAAGAGATGATTTAGGAAACTATATTCTTATTTTGCAATATGCAGAAAAAGGTTCATTACGTAATAATCTTTGCGAAGTTTCGCAAATGAAATGGGAAGAAAAATTAAATTTATTAAGTTGTATAACATCTGATCTTGAAGCAATTCATTCACAAGGATTAGAACATCGAGATCTTCATAGTGGAAACATTTTGCAAGACGAATTGCATAATGCTTATATTACAGATTTGGGACTCACTAATGTAAACAGTGAAGTGTGCGGAATTTTACCTTATGTGGCACCAGAGATTTTACAAGGTCAACCTTATACTCAAGCAGCTGATGTTTATTCTTTGGGTATCATTATGGCGGAACTATCATCAGGAAAAATGGCTTTTGATGATTGTGAATTTAATACTAAATTTGCGGTAAAAATTTGCCATGGAAATTTACAACCAGAATTTACATCTGGTACTCCTGAATGTTATATTAAATTAGCCAAACGATGTATGGATTTAGACCAGAGAAGACGACCTACTATTCGATCTGTTAATGCTTTAATTACTCATTGGATTGAAGAAATTGGAAGCTTTTATGATGATAATAAAATTAAAAAACAATTTTTAGAAGCTGATAAAATTAAACCTAACATTGAATCATCAAAACAATCGAATAATATGTATGTTAGTAAACCTATCAATATACAAGAAATATCAAATCGACTAGAACAAGGCTCCAAATAATTCTGAGTGACTAAGTAAATTGTTTTTTTTTGTTAGTAATTTTATAATGATATATGTTATTCACATTTCAATCACTAGATATAATATTAATTATTACGTATTAATCATTTGTGTTTTAAATAAATTCATTAATAATAATATAAGATGTGATTTTATATATCTGTATATTTGGAATTTAACAAAACGTAATTAAAAAATCCTTTCAAATAGCTATGTAGTCTAATTTTTGCCGTTTTGCAAAAAAATCTCAATTTTTCTTACAATTATTAGTGGTACTAATTAGTGTATATGTATCGATATTTACAATTACAATTAGCAAAAATTACAAAAATTAGCAAATCCGTTCGAGTACGTACGTTTGTATGTAGAACATATGTACTTATCAGTTATGTACTTATGTAAACAGACTTTGCGACTATGTACGAACGTGCTACCTACGTACGTAGGTTAGGTTTGAATATGTACGGTACACGTTTGTTTTTGATTACGCACTGTTATTTACCTGAAAATATTACGTCGAATTAAAAAGATATTAGAAAATAATGTGCAATAGTTATGGTTCCACTTCTCAAAGTAGAATAATATCATCTTTTTCTTAGGAAAATGAATATTCAACTTAGCAAACTTTTTTATATTTCAAAAGTCATAAGAAAAAATAAATATAAGAAATCACGTGGCAAATAGTTCACATTACACAAACATTAACTTACTCGCATAAATAAGTATTTCTCCATTACAAAATTACCATATATCACCACTGTTGATTATCGCCAGTGATTAACAATAAGTGAAACATGTAAATTAAAAAGTTTTTTTACCGAAATAAAAATTAAAACTTGATAATATTAAGGTATATTAATGTTAGGGTTACCGATCGTAACACCGGTTTTTCGGATCAGATCCGGATCTTTAAAAATATCCGTCCGATCCGATCCGTGCGGAACACTACTGATCGGTATAGTATAGATTTTAAATTCGGCTAAAATTTCATTCAAAGTGAGTTATCGACTGAATTTTTAATTTGAATAAACATGTTTACATCATAACACATGAAAAAAATACAAGAAGAAATAATTTCATGATTATATGAGTTTGTCGGATAACTCTTTAAAGTTTGCATTTTCCTATAGTCAACTTGTTAATCCCTTTTCTCAGCACTTAGCCCATATGTTCCATAAATATAACAATCGCCATCAAATAAACTTAAAATCAATTCATTCTCAAATTTATCAATTATTATCGATTTCAAATAACTCGTGAATAAGCATCTCCATTAATTTAAAAGAATGGTGCATACGCGTGCATCTATGTGCCCCAAACCAGTTTGAAAACCGGTTCCTAGTCAATCAGCATCAGATATGTAGATGCTACACAAACGATCATTGTGTAACATTAAAATTAAAAAAACATTCGTTTATTCAAAAAATCGTCTTTATCTTGAAATTTCGCATATGAAACTATTTTTTGCATTATAACAAAAAAAATTCCTTGCAAAATTCTGGTATAGATTTTCTTTCAAAACCTACTCTAACTCTAATAGTACATAGATGCAATACTTTCGGAGTTTTACGATAAGCATTATTTAAAATTATATAAAGCTTAGCAGTTCCTTTCCAAGTTTTCAAAATACACATTTTATTATCATAAAATACAGATTTTATTATCATAATGTCGTTAAATCTTATTTCGTTTTTACTATTGCTCTAGCTCTTTTTTTTAGTTTTTACAATCGATAATGTATTTGCAGACTCTCGTAAGTGATAAACCTATGCATACATGAATTTATCCTCATATATCGCGCTCTCACATTTTATATTATTAAATCTTAATACAGAATTTGGAGATTATCCGTATATAGAATGCCAAAACCCACCGACGGAATGCAATCAGACATGCAATAATGATGAAGTTTGCATTTTAACTGAAATGACTTGTTCAAAATGTCCAGAATGGATTTGTCAACCTAAAACTAATCCAAGTAAAATTTTCAAATTACATATTCAAAGTATTCGTTTTCATAAATACATTTTAATTATTACATACTGTAGAATGTAATGAATGCCCTACACCTAAATGTGATAACTCTACCGATTACTGTGAGGTTCAGGACAATTTCTGCTATAATTGCGGACAAGCTTATCACTCTTCAAATTTAATAGGTAAGTATTTTGCATAACATTCATTATCACTTCCTTATAATCTATTAATTTAGAACTAGTATACAATCAATATTAACAAAATGAAAATGTTAGCTCCTATTTATTGCATCCAAATGATTCCACCGTGCGGTGATTGTATCCTAATTATGAGTGCCATATTTGGAAACAGGATTATTTGACATGCTCCCAAGCCACATGCGTTCCTTTTGGTTATAATGCAACTCATTGAATTAAATGAAATCTTAAAAACAACGATAATGACAAATTTACGATCAAAACTTTTATATAATTCTAGTGTTGGAATAGTTTGAAATTATATGATATTTATTTAGCATTGCTTATTACGTACTAATGTATTTGGTAATTTGTCTGGTTATATATTATCAACGGTAATTTTTGATAATTTTAATACAATACTATATAATAACAATTATTACTAATAATTAATAATAAGATATTTTATATACTACTAGTAGTTACGTCCAAATGTCCGTGCTTAAATTATTTTTTTTATTCGTATTTTTTTTAGATTATTTTATTATTTAATTTTAATTATATACTGTATATATTTTACAATCAAAAATTGAAACCGCCTAGAAAAAAAGTTTTTTTTTTAACAATTAATCGTTTAATGCGCCTAACAGTTTAACCCACTTGGATTTAATGCCATTTAGCTTAAACTAACGGTGTAAAGAAAATTTTGTGCTGCTAAATAATTTTAAATCTTAACGACAAACTGCTTATCTATGATATTTTTTAAATATATGGCCCAAATAGTTTCATCTCCATAGTAATTTGATATGTCATGAACACATGGCAAAATGATTGTAAAATTATCAATGACGATATTGATAAATAGTTAATTGGAATAAAAAATAAAATAAATAAGAAAAGGTAATATGTCATCTTTTTTAATTAGAATAATTAGAGGTGAAAATTGAAATAATAAAATTAAATGTACTATAAACTTAAAATGTATAAAAATAATTTGAATGCTGCAAAGAGAAAATGAGGTTGTGGACTTTCAAGTCTATCTTTTAAATTACCGGTAATTGGCGAGTAATAGATTAAATTAAAATCTTGTAAGAAATTTTTCTTGGCATCATAATTGATATTTCTTTTTTAGGAGTTCAAAATGTGAACGATTGGCACAAAGTTATAGTCTGTTTCCTTTTTAGGAGTTTAATAAGATCAACAGAGATTACATGATCTAAAAATTAGCCAACAAAATTGGTTAAAAGTGAAAGATGAATAAAATTTTAAGATTATAGATGATGTATATTATTATTCATAGTTTACGTTTCTGATTTTGTGTGACATAGTAATGTAGCTACCTTATACCAGTACGATCACATTTCTTGTGAAACATGAAATGTGTATAGGGATGGTTGTATTCGACTTTATCTATGTCGCCTATACTGATTTCTTCAGAATCCTTTTACGGTAAAAGTTATGATTATCGTTTATCCGTTATTGGAAAGAAGTTAATTTTTTAATTTCGAATGGTGTAATTGGATTAGATATGTCATTATGATGAAATGGTTACGTAGTTTTCTGTTGATTGTTATTTGAAAATTGTTGTATGTACGTATGTAGCGTACGAAAGAAAATTAACTTACGATCGATAAATATTAAATATTAAAATATTCTGGATTACGTATCGCTTTGATTATAGGTGATGATTTTCGTTAGTTAAGTGATGGGCTCAATGGTATTACGAGGTTGAATTCTTAATTTTTTTTTTTTTTTTTTTTTTTTTTTTTTTTTTTTTTTTTTTTTTTNGATTTCTGTTTGTCTGCTTTAAAGAGTTAAGACCCTTTGATTAGGTATATAGTATTAACGAATGTGTATGTGTACATTTATCGTGATTAAATTACTTACCAGTTACATGAAACGTATTATGTTGACGATTATTATGAATACCAGTACGATCACATGAAATTTATCATTATGACGTTAAAGGTTATTAATGATGCAATGATCATCAAATTTTTAAATTCATGTTTTTTTTTGGAATTGGCTTCATTGTTCATGTATTTTTTTGACCTTGGGTTCGTCTTTTGCTTAGTAACTATTTTAGTCCTGCCTTGGTCAACTTACCTGCATTCACCTCGAAGGAATCACATTTTACTGACATTTATTTCACTAATAAGTTTATTTTACAGATGATCAATTCAGTTAAGTTATTTCGTAAATATATTATGGCTTGCTTAGTTATTTGTGAGTACAGATGGGTTCCAGACCATTCGGACAATATAAGGGCCTCTTATTTGGTAATTAGGCACTATAGCTGTGATAACAGCACAAAGGGGTGAGTATGAAATTTAATTTAGTTCACTTTAACGATTGTGTTTCAAGTGTAAATATAAAGTTTACTTCTGTTCGCTTTAACGTTTGTATGATTAGGCCAGGCAAAGTTAATTTGCGTTTTGCATTACCTATTGACCCATTTTTTCAATTTTTTCAATTTTTTTTTTTTTAGATTCCAATTGTGCCGATTGTTAAATTTTTGATATTTACTTTTTCCCGATCTTCCCATCCGGTGATGGGGACCTCAATTTTGACAGAAAAAATATGATTGCTGACCCAAATTTTGATTCCTTATTGTGCAAGAGAAAAAATTAACCTTGTATAACCTTAAATGTGAGCATTATTCTATTAATTTATAGTTGATTTATAAAAAAATCTGACCGACCGACCCATGTTTTCAGATTCCATGTAATGCAAAGCGTAAAATCAGCCTTACGTAACCTAACCGAAATCAGTATGAAGTTTAATTTGTTCACTTTAATGACTACATTTCAGGAAAATGTATGAATGTTTAACGTAATCATTTAAATTCTGTTAGTCTTTTTCGTTTTGCATTACCCCCGACACATTTTTTCAATTTTTAAATTTTTTTTCACTGTTCTCATCTGGTGTTACCCGATGGAGAAATATACTCCTTAAACCAAAATAAATATCGTACTGGTCCTGCGAGGCGTCACACGCTGCGCAGCTACCCTAATTTATACTTATTTTAACTTCAACTATAGTTTATTTGTAATTGCCTAAAAAAAAATTATCCATTCGTTTAACGGTTTAACCTAACTGGTTTTAATACCATTCTGAAAAGATTAACGTCATTCAAACATCATAGCATCACACCCTGAAAAATTTTCACTATCTGGTCAAATCAAAATTTAAGTCATGTAACATAAAATCAAACAAAAACACATTCAAACCCCAACACTAACATTATTCTACCTAAGCAAAAGCAAAATTTTATGCGATTAAATGTTTTCAACCCTTAGTTATCTATGGTATATCTTGATTTTAGTATACCAATTTTTTAAATATTTTTAGCAACTTTCAGATTATAATATAGATATCAAATCACATGATCATCATACCATTGGAATTCTTGCTTTCAGACTATTATAATCCCAAAAGGAGTTCTTTTTCTTTTAGCAAAGATCCCATATGTAAGAATATTAACGACGGTATTAATAGATAAATGATATTATATGCACTGTAGTATGAAGACATTTATTTAGAAATAAAATAAATAAAAAAAAGTGCACAGATAAAAATCCGAAATGAACCTGAAATGTATAGAATAATACCAAGAGAAAAAAATGTGACTTCAGGCGTTTTCAAGCTTATTTTTAATAATATAAGTTAGCACTCATGAATAATGAACCGGATCACGATAACTGAAATTGAATTGTATGCTTTATTGGTTGTGTTTTTGATCAAACTTTAGCACTTGTTTTATATATGCGTGTTAGAATATATAAATCTTTTATATTGCCTACAATTTATTTTTTTATTAATAGTTTAATTAACAATTCTTGTCTATCTAGGGTAAATGAACTTTGTTGAAATGAGCAAGAATACAATATTGCAATATGTTAACCACTTCTGAACTTGGTTACGTATACGATGGTTACATAAGTACCGAAATTGACCAGTCAGAATTGAATTTTAATAATATATAGAAGATAGATAGATTTTGTTACTATGGTCGATATGCATAGATCACCTGATGACGATCCTGATCACTGTACCAAATCAGATTGCTTTAAACGGACAGACAGTTATAACTTTTATAATATAGACTAGTAGTTAGGCACGTCCTTACGTCCGTGCTATAGTAATTATACAAAAAAAAAATTATAGACATAAAAATCTTAACTATTAACGTTGATTTATTAATTATGAAAATTTGATCCAATCTGAAACGCAGTACAGTTTGTAGGAACGTGGTAAGATTAGATTGTTTGTACTTTCATGGGTACACATGTATCACATGATGGTCATGAACACGAAGAGGACTTGATTGTGTAGTTGGTGACATATAAATTATTACTAATCGAAGTAGAGTATATAACAATAGAGGCAGGAACGGCGCATGTAGATCACCTGATGTAGATCAACTGATGATCCTGATCACGGTACCCAAATTCGACCAATCAAATTGTTTAAATGTGACAGACACGTGCTTAAATTAATTTTTTTATTCGTATTTTTTTTTTTAGATTATTTTATTAAAAGTTTTTATTTAAGGGCGAATCTATTTGTAACCGTGGTTACAGTTCCGAACCAATCAAATTGCTATATTAGGTATGACAAAAAAATTCAAAAAATTACAAATCGCAAAAACTTCAAATCGTGCCTATGAAACCAATATTTTTTTCTAGCTAAAAATGCTTCTTAAGGTGTTTTATTATATAATAAACATTCTTCTAACTCTAAATCCAACCCTAACCCTAATCTGGTCACTGTCACCACCGGTGACAAGCACATTTTTTCTTTATTTAATTTTAATTATATATATATTTTACATCAAAAATTGAAACCGCCTAGAAAAAAAAGTTTTTTTTTTTAACAATTAATCGTTTAATGCGCCTATTCTATATATATTTTACATCAAAAATTGAAACCGCCTAGAAAAAAAAGTTTTTTTTTAACAATTAATCATTTAATGCGCCTAACAGTTTAACCCACTTGGATTTAATACCATTTAGCTTAAACTAACAGTATAAAGAAATTTTGTGCTGCTAAATAATTTTAACTCTTAACGACAATCTGCTAATCTATGATATTCCTTGTTTCATCTCCATAGTAACTTGATATGCCATGAACACATGGCAAAATGATTGTAAATTATCAATGACAATATTGATAAAAGTTAATTGGAATAAAAATAAAATGAATAAGAAAAGGTAATATGTCATCTTTTTTAATTGAATAATTAGAGGTGAAGATTGAAATAATAAAATTAAATGTACTATATAAACTTAAAATGCATAAAAATAATTTGAGTGCTGCAAAGAGAAAATGAGGTTGTGGACTTTCAAGTCTATATTTTAAATAATTGGCGAATAATAGATTAAATTAAAATCTTGTAAAAAACTTTTCTTGGTATTATAATTGATATTTCTTTTTTAGGAGGGGAAGATTGAAGATCAAGGAACCCAGTGATATCTTCATAATAATCACATCACATGATAAAGTGTTCAGCCTACGTTAGGATTAGTGTTAGAGTTAGGTGATAGGTTAATTTAGCCTAATTTAGTTAGTGTTAGTAAACAAATGACATAATTGCATGATTTCACATGATGTGATGATCACTGGGTTCTTTGTTCTTCAGTGTCCCCTTCGTTTTCTCACTTTTTTTCTTTGTCGGGCTGATTCGTGTTGATAAAACAAACAATTTGATTGGCCTTGTATCACGTGATTGCACAATGCTTTAAATGACCCCCTTTTTAGGAGTTCAAAATGAGAATGATTGGCACAAAGTTATAGTCTTTTTCCTTTTTAGGAGTTTAATAATATCAACAGAGATTACATAATCTAAAATTAACCAACAAATTGGTTAAAAGTGAAAGATGAATAAAATTTTAATACTATAGATGATGTATATTCTGATTTTGCGTGACATAGTGATATAGATACCTTATTTATACTTATTTTAACTTCAACTATAGTTTATTTGTAATTGCCTAAAAAAAATTATCCATTCGTTTAACGGTTTAACCTAACTGGTTTTAATACCATTACGAAAAGATCAACGTCATTCAAACATCATAGCATCACCCTTTAAAAATTTTCACTATCTGGTCAAATCAAAAATTTAAGTCATGTAACATAAAATCAAACAAAAACACATTCAAACCCTAACACTAACATTATTCTACCTAAGTAGAAGCAAAATTTTATACGATTAAATGTTTTCAACCCTTAGATATCAATGGTATATCTTGATTATAGTATAGCAATTTTTTAAATATTTTTAGCAACTTTCAGATTATAATGTAGATAACTCGATGCATAAATCACATGATAATCATATCATATTGGAATTCTTGGCTATTATAGTCTCAAAAGGAGTTCTTTTTCTTTTAGCAAAGATCCCATATGTAAGAATAATAACGATGGTATTAAAATATAAATGAAATTATATGTACTGTAGTATGAAGGCATTTATTTAGAAATAAAATAAAATTAAATTAATAAAAAAAAGTGCACAGATAAAAATTCGAAATGAACCTGAAATGTATAGAATAATACCAAGAGAAAAAAATGTGACTTCAGGTGTTTTCAGCTTATTATTATTTATTAGATTCAACTCGTGAAAATTTGTGATATTATTGATTGTGATTACGTATCGTATATGATATTATAGAGCCTAATCTGGTAAGTAATAAGGGGTAAAATCTAAAGTTTGAAAACTTATCTTTATAACAAATACATATTATTTTTTTAATAATATAAGTCAGCACTCATGAATAATGAACCGGATCACGATAACTGAAATTGAATTGTACGCATCGATGGTTGTGTTTTTGATCAAATTTTAGCACTTGTTTTATATATGCGTGTTAGAATATATTAATCTTTTATATTATCTACAATTTATATACATGTCATTTTTTATTAATAGTTTAATTAACAATTCTTGTCTAGGGTAAATGAACTTTGTTGAAATGAGCAAGAATACAATATGTTTATCACTTCTAAACTTGTTTACGTATACGATTGGTTACATAAGTACTGAAATTGACCAGTCAGAATTGAATTTTAATAATATATAGATTAATTACTGCTGATGACGATCCTGATCACGGTACCCAAATTCGACCAATCAGTTTGCTTTAAGCGGATGGACACTTTATAACTTTAGTATTATAAGATTAGATGTTTTAATTGAACCAGATTTTTTTTTTAATATCATTGTTTACTAGCACAATAATACTTTTAAAACTTGAAATATTCATAAAAGTTGAAATCATGAATTATGATATTTGTAATATTTGAAGTAAATTCAATAACCCATCTCTATGTGAATTTTTCTGACAACATTTTGCATAAAACTCTTAATAAGGATTAATAATCTATAAGTTCACACACAAATAATTTTTATAAATAAACAACATAAAATAATTAAAATATATATAATTGTCTGTAGGGACATTTCAAGATAAATATAAGAAAATTTTACACTTAAAACATTTATTAATATTTGCCAAATGACTAACCAATATATGAATATTGTCATCAGGCAAGGTAATTGCACAATAACACCGGCAAAGTGAGAATTCTGCATGACTATATAGAAAGCATTTTAATGCAATTTTTACTGAATTTTGGCGCATTCAGGGACCAGAAAATGCGGTTTAGTGTAATTACTGTAAACAAAATAATACTAAATCACAATACATAATATGTTAACTAAAAAAATTTGTTTTTGTATTATTTACTTTGATGCGCAATCATAATCAATAATTTTTTTTAGTTGAGCGCAATATTATAAAAAAATTTTTTATGAAATAAAATTCATTGTTTTTTTTAGTCAGTTGGAGATCAGAAGTGCATAGAATTGGTTTAGAAGAAGGATTTGAGAAATTGAATAAACAACACCAAATGATTTAAAAAGGTTTTAATGCTTTGAAGGAGATGTTCTAAAAAAGCTTTATGCTACGGCTAGACCTATTAATGGTGTATTCTTGAAAAAGTTGGTTTGAATCGGCGAAATCAGAAGTAGAAAATGTTGAAAATCCTATTGATTTTTTAATGTTAAAGGTTTTGATTTACCTTCATTAGATTATTGCGGTCAACTTGAATCTTTCATGAAAAACTTTATAAAAAACAGGGATAAAAGTTAATAAACATTATTTTATTATCGGCGAAAATGATAAAATATACACATTCAGTGCATTAGCCTAGTATGGGGGCGTGATGATTAATATATTTGATTCTTATATGACGCTGATTAAAAACCCAATCGCTATTACTTTTATGAATAGAAAAGCAATTTTGTAAGTAATAATGCCTTAATACTTATTCATAACTTAATATTAAATAGTGTTAAGTATTTTTTATTTATTTATTTATTTATTACGTGTAAATTTAATTATATTGTAATAGTCGGAAGTGAACGATCAAACCTGAGATTAAATTTTTATGCAATTTTATTTTCAATTTTTATTTATTATATATACATGTTTTACATTAAATTTTAAGAATTCACAACTTCAAAAATGTTCTTTTTACACGTTCAAATAAACTTTCTATTGTTGCATCATCTGATACTTCTTGACTTTCATTTAAATCATCGTTATAGTCATTATCATATTCGTTGTCCTCAGTAGATTCGTTTTCACCTAAATCTTTTTTTTTTAAAACTTTTTAATAATGTATCAGTATTTTTTTAATTTCATTTCGCAAAAATAATTTAAACAAATAAAACATTTAAATTGTTGATTCTGTAAACAATGACTATGGTAACCATGCCTGCATGCCTAAATGCTTCTGTTAAATGAATCATGAGGATAATTGCAATAAGTAGAATCACACCAACTGTTAAAGTTAGGTTTTTTTAAAGTAACAAAACCTCTTGGAAGGTGGTGGTCTGTTATATTATAACCTAAAGATAGTAAATTGTATGTGTTAATATAGGGAACCGCTATTTACACCATGGTTTTTGCTATTTGCACTATGGATTTCATGTAACAGTAGATCATCAATCACATTTTCTATTTGCACCATGGTAATATATGTTGACCAATAAAAACTCACTTTTTTTTGTAGATTGATAGTTATTTCGCGCTGTTAATATCGTGTAATGTTATACAAATCTTGTTTTGGTAATCTAGAAGGCCTGCTAACCTAATTTTATAATGCGGGCCAACCATAACCCTAATTTTATAATACGGGCCAACCCTTAACCTAATTTTATAAGGCCTTAAAAAATTAGAGTAAAGGTTGGCCCGCATTATAAAATTAGGGTTAGGGTTGGCCCGCATTATAAAATTAGGTTAGCAGGCCTACTAGATTAAGTAACCAAAAAAGACTTGTATAATGTTATATGACATTAACGTCGTGAATAACTGTTAATCTACAAAAAAAGGCGAGTTTTTATTGGTGCAACATGAATATAACCCAAGGTTACACAAAATTGCAAAAATCTGGCCCGCATTATGTTAAGGCCTTGAAAAATTAGGGTAAGAGTTTGCCGCATTATAAATTTAGGGTTAGGGTTGGCCCGTATTAGATTAGGCTACCAAAAGAAGATTTGTGTAATGTTACATGATATTAATGGCGCCAATAACTGTTAATCTACAAAAAAAGGCGAGTTTTTATTGGTGCAACATATATTACTGGAACACTTGAAGAACAAGGAACCCAGTGATCATCACATCACGTAAAATCATGCAATTATGTCATTTGTTTACTAACACTAACCAAATTAGGCTAAATTAACCTATCATCTAACCCTAACACTAATTCTAACGTAGGCTGAACACTTTATCATGTGATATGATTATCATGAAGATATCACTGGGTTCCTTAATCTTCAATCTTCCCTCTAAAACTAAAGGAATTAAATTATTAAAAATATTAGTTAAATATAAAAACTCTATATTTTTATAGTGTAGCCAAATTTTAAATAAATAAAATCAACTATCTTGAACCATGCCAAATATATGATATAAAGAATTAAATCTATCTGCCATGGTTATGGTTTCAACTGAGATTCTTACAAGATCCAAATATACTCTTATAAAAATCATTAAATAAAATGAATTTTTTTAAAAAACCAGCTGACAGGTATTTAATAATACGTGGAGAGGACCTATAATAGGTAGAAACACTATAATAAATTCAGGAGCATTCTGATTACTCAGAAGAACCTTTTGTGCTATAGCCTTACGTATATAAAATTGACCAGAACAGTGCGCAATGATGGAAACTGCGAATATAGAAAGATATTCTTGCATTGGCTCCTGATTATACATGGTTTGAAGTGAAGTCAAATATCTATTAATGCCCTTGAAGACACATTTAACAAAATCAAAAGTGATACAGTTTTTAATATACCATTTGCTTTTTTTCTCCACTAATCTATTGTCATAGCCAATAGCCCGATGTTAGTATATTCTCTTTTTATGCAATTTTTAGTAAAATTAAAATAAGATACACCAAGATTAATCATAAAATGCTTATCTATACGCCTTAATGCCTTATAACTAATTCACTATCAACAATTTTAGGGTTAAATACTTGATTATGCGGTATTGATAGTGTTAAGCACAGATTTACCACAATTGTTACCATATGAGTTGGTAAAGACATATCAGTAGTACAGAGCTATCATTGAATGTGAACATTATAATAATTATCAATATTAAGTATTAAAGCATTGTTTAAATACTCTATAAAATTATCTCTAATGAATTATTCATGTGTTTCTGATATTTTCTTTTTTTTACAACTCACTGTTCTTACCGTAACATTTACACCAATATTTGCTAATGTATTTACCGGTAATCCTTTATTACTTGTTCCTGATGAATCTAAATAAAGTGCAATATCTGATTTAAAAGCATTAATTTGTGTATTATTTAATGAAGCTAAAGAGTTACAATTTAGGATTCTCGCCATAGATCTTATAGCATCAATGAGCCAAAAGTTATTCAATATATTTATTTCTTCTAATCCTGTTTTCGTAACATTTGTCTTATTGTTTCTATAATTTCTTGATTAGTTCCTTTTTTTCTCTTTTAAGAGGATTTAATACATAATTCATATAACAATGATTACAAAGCAATATTTGTTCACTCTACTCTTCTCTTGCCAAACCTTTACTTTGGATTTCTTTCCATATTTTACCTTTTAACTGATAGAATTTTGCTGTACTAGTCTCCTTACATTCAGAGCATTTCTTAGCATCTGCTATTTTGAATAAAAAACTAATACTCTGGGATTCAGAGGATTTAACGGTGTTATCCTATATCCACTTCTTCAAAGATATTAGGTAACTAGAGTGATCTTAGACAGTGAATACTTTGTGTAACTTCAAACTTTGTTACTGTGGTATATCTAAGTCAGTATGGCGTTTTTAAGAAAACTTAACAAAGAAGATTTAAGGCAATTTGCAATTACGAAAGAGGCTACAATTAAAAGCATATGAGGATACTAATAACTGTTTGATTTGTGTAGTTAATAGTTGTTTTTATTATTGAAAGAGTATGAAGACTCGATGTTGAACTTGGGGTCCACATCGGCCGCTTTTATACATTTTTGTTTTTCACAAATGTAACGGACTATATCTATTACATGTGCAATAAATGCTATATCTACTACTAATAAAATATATAGTATAAATGATATAAATGTAATATATGAAATAAATGATATATGTGTTATAAATAAAATATAGAGTATATATGCTATAAATATGACATGTTTTATAAATGCCATATATGCGTTTTGGCGCGCAGTAGATCGCCTAGCCAATCAAATTGTAGATCTGATACTTGATCATCTATTGGTTCCGATCTTGGTAACCAATGGTCGTACAGGGATGATCTATAGCTCATTCGAACCGTCTCATCGAGCTGAGTCGAATGGTGGTTGTTTCATCGAATTCTAATTACTGGATCGAGAGTTATGCCCGTTTTTGTGTAATTTTTATAGGTCAACATTCTCCCGGACTTATTTTCGAATTCCATGAGAACTTAGAATAGAAAGACAAGGTCTGATGTATGGAGACTCTTAATATTAGACAAATTCAAGAATTTGGTTCGATAAATAGCTTCTATGCCATGTGGCGAAAAGATCTTGTAGGTTCGAGTAGAAGCTACTTCATAATGCTTAGTTAGGAGATTTGCCAAAACTGTGCGTTGTGCAGGAGTTTTGGGTTTAGTTTCCAAGAGTTCTCCTAGATAATAAGCATAGACCAAAGTTTTCATACGAATACTTTCACTGCATCTTTGTCTTGCCATATTTCGTAGAATTCGATACACTTCTTGAACTTTCTTTTTAGTTCGATCCTTTCGATGATAAGGAGGAGGTTCTACAATAACATCGGCTGGTTCGGTCTCAGATAACTCTTGCATAACTAACTCTAATACTGTCGTCATCTTTGTAAAATTGCTAAATATAGAGATAAAATAGAGAAAAAAAAAAAAAAAAATAAAATAAAATAAAATGTTCTATATAATGATCATGGGGTCCCATGTTTGACGGGTATAGTACTTTTTTAGTAAGTAGGCATTGATTGGTGCTTCTAAGATTTGTCCATCCATGGTACGAAGCTTGTAAACATCTTGTGCTACTTTACTATGGATGAAATAGGGTCCTTTCCATTTTGGTAATAATTTGCCTGTGAAATGTTTATCTTTTGCAGCATCGTAACATAGTACTTGTTCTTCTTTTTCAAATAAGCGTTTAACTTTCTTGAGCTTCTTATCCCAGTAGAACTTCTGATGTTGTTGTGATTTCTCAATATTCTTCTTTGCTTGGGCCCGATTGGCAGGTAAATCTTCTATAACAGAGTACAATCTTGTTAAAAGATTTTCTCTTGGGTTTTCTTGTAATCCAAAAATAGGCAATTTCGGTTCTCTGCCGTATGCAAGTAAGAAGGGTGTGAACTTGGTAGTGGCATGTTTAGAGCTTCTATAGGAGAACAGGACAGAAGGTATCAATCTATCCCATTCAGTATTGTCAGTAGCCAATTTGGCTAAGGATTCACACAATGTCCTATTAAAACGTTCTACTAATCCATTTGTTTGTGGATGATAGGGAGTAGTTAACAAGTGTTTAATTTGAAATTTCTGCATTAAACCTTCAATGAGCAAATTATTGAAATGTGTTCCTCGATCAGAAAGTATAAAATTAGGGCATCCATGTCTACAGATGATATCTTCATAGATAAAGTCAGCAGTTTGTTGGGCAGTGGCATTTGGTACTGCTTTAGCTTCGGGGTATTTGGTCATATAATCCATGGCAACGATTATATATTTATTTCCTTGGGCAGTAGAAGGGAGAGGTCCAACAAAATCAATTCCAATTTTGTCAAAGGGTGCTTCTACTTTGATAGGGTGAAGAGGACCATGTTGTCGATATTTTCCTCTTTTTTGACAACTGTCACAAGTCTTTACATAGTTTCGAATATGTTCATACATTTGAGGCCAATAGTATCGACTTTTAATTTTATCGAACATTTTGTCAGTTCCAAAATGTGCTCCAAGGGGATGGTTGTGCATGAGGTATAGTACAGCTTCAACCTCATGTTTTTGAATTACTTTTAATAGGTCTTGGTTTCGCTTCTGTTTTCTTTTGTAGAGCTGGTCATCTTTTATACAAAAATATTGACTTTTTCGATGCAATTGTTCTTTTTGGGTTTTTGTAAATTGAGAGGGATAGGTGGCAGTTTCTAAAAATAACTTTATATTTTGATAATATTCAGGGTCCATTTTTAAAATAGGGTGCTAGGATACCGACGACCTAGACTGGATTAAGTTTATTGTCGGGTTTTAAAAGGAGAACGAAATAGTTTTAATTATAAGAGGTAGGGTTAGGTGTAGTCCACCAAACAGAGTTACAAAGGTAATTAGGAGAGAAATTATTGTGTTCGTCCAATAGTCGTTGAGAGGGTGTTTCTAACAAAGGTAACCACCAAGGAGTATTCATTAAGTTATAATCAGGTTGGATAACAAGGTAATTTACTTGGACATTAGTAATAGTTTGTTGAATAACTAGAGGGTCGGATTGTTGTCCAAATAAGGGTTCTAAAGGTAAAGATTCATAGGGACAAGGTTCAGGGAAGTTTGGAATTTCTTCAATATCGTCCTCTGGGGTACTCCAATAGCATAGTCCTATAGTTTCAATAGGGTATCGTTTAATTGTTGACCAGAGCCTTAGTTCAACATAGCAGGTAGGGCATTCATCACAGGGGCTGTAAAGTTTATTTCCACACCAACATTGGGCGCAGGGACCTTTCCAATCTCTGGTAAGTCCTTTTCCTTTATCTTTTCCTCTAAATCGTTTACTAAGGTGTTCAATATAGTACCAAGTGCAGAATTGGTTGTCATATACAATTCCATCGGGAGAGAACAGCATGGTCTCATGGGGTCGAATACTTTCAAGAAGGGTAGGAGATAGATCATCATGCAATGTTTTTCGGACAATCTCCATGTCTTGTAGGGTTTGAGCACCTTTTTGTGTTTCAGGTTCTTTCTGTTCAAGTTGTAACTCATTCTGCTTTTCTTCTTGATCGTATCTTAATCTCCATTTCCAAGCAATTTCATATTTCTCGAATTCACTTGTATAATTGGCGTTAAGAGTATACATCAGGTCATTGAATTCTATATGACTCTGTTGATTGAAAAAGGTAATAGTATTTGCTCTATAGACTTCATATTGACAAAGCAGTTCTACTTCCTTCATTAGTAGGGTATAAGTCTTTGGGTAGACTTCGGGAAGAGATCCAACATCAAGTTCTGAATCATCCTCTTTATGTGCCATTTCCATTAGGCGATCATAATGTATCTGGTATCTTTCTCGGTGATGTCTGCTTCTTCTTTCTCGATTTTTCTTTAGTATCCAATCAGTAGCTTGTTTATACTTTTCGTACTCATCTATTCCTTCAGATTTGAGAGTTTCCATCAAATTCTTAAATTCGTTATGGTCTTCTTGATTATTAAAGAATACTTCTTTATCATCATCATCATGGTATTCATTTTGGTAGAGTAATTCTAGCTCTTCATTAGTCATTGTGTAGGTTATTGGATAATTCAGTGAGAAAGGTTCAATGTCATTCCAGGTGTTTTCTAGGTAGAGGTCAATAAATTCAGGGGGCTCTTCGTTGTCAGGTTCCTCATCATTACCCAAGTAGAATATTTCTACTTCATCCTCATCCATTGGGAGGGTAATTGGGTTTCCGGCAAGGGCAGCTTCCCAGGCTTCTTCCTCAGTAGGTAGATCAAAGAAATTAACTTCTTGTTCATCTTCGGTTAGTCCGTCTTCTTCATACATTCTGGATAACGAATCAGCATTGTTATGCTTTCTTCCTGCTCTATGGATTATTGTAAAATTATACGGTTCAAGGCGCATAATCCATCTGGCTCTTTTTCCAACTAATTTAGTAGTTCTAAGCCACTTCAAGGCTGCATGATCAGTAATAAGGAAAAAATGATTTCCTCCTAGGTATTGATGGAAATGTTCCACTGCCCATACTACAGCTAAGCATTCTAATTCTGTAGCAGAGTAGTTTTGTTCAGCTTTTGAGAGGCTTCTACTTGCATATACAATAACATGTTCTCTCTTGTCTTCATCGATTTGAGCTAATACAGCTCCTAGACCAGATTGTGAAGCGTTGGTATGGATATAAAAGGGCTGTCCGAAATCAGGATACTGCAAAATTGGTGCAGTAACAAGATGGTCCTTGAGAGTCTGAAAGGCATTCTCTTGTTCAATTCCCCAATAATAAGGTTGGTCTTTTTGTAACAAAAGGTTTAAAGGTCTAGCAATCTTGGAGAATCCTTTTATAAATTTCCTGTAATAGGAAGCGAGTCCTAGGAATCCTCTAATTTGGCGAACAGTAGTGGGTGTTGGAAAATTTTTCACTTTTGCTATTTTCTCTTCATCTGGTTTTACTCCATCTTTTCCTATAATATGTCCTAGGAATTTTAATTCATTTAAAAAGAAGAAACATTTTTCTGTATTTAATTTTAAATTAGCTTCTTGTAGTGTTTTAAATACAGCTTGGAGGTGTTCACAATGTTCTTTAAATGTTTTTGAGTAGATAGTAATATCATCCAGATACACTACTACAAACTTGTTAATAAACGATCGCAGGATTTTGTCCATTAATCTTTGGAAAGTAGCAGGTGCATTGCATAATCCGAAGGGCATTACATTGAACTCATACATCCCTTGTCTAGTAATGAAAGCTGTTTTCTTTTTGTCCTTCTCTTTTACAGCGACTTGCCAGTATCCACTAGCTAGATCCAGACTAGTGAACCATTGGGCTCCTTCAAAGACAGATAAGATTTCATTGATATCAGGAAGAGGATAGACATCTTTTTCTGTGACTGCATTCAACTTGCGATAGTCAATGCAAAGTCTCTTCTTTCCATTCTTTTTGGGTACAATAACCACAGGCGAAGACCATGGGCTACATGATTCTCTGATAATTCCTCGCTTTTCCATCTCTTCAATTTCATGTTTAAGAAATTCTTGATCATCTGGAGATGCTTTATAGGCTCGTTGTTTAATTGGGCTGGCATTTGGAGTATAGATTTCATGGTAGACTTCAGTTGTTTGTCCAAGTTCTAAGGTTTGTCCTTCTTCTGAGATGTTTTCTGCAAAGATATGATAGTTATTAAGAAGAATCTTTTCTGCAACCTTCTTTTCAAAGTTAGTCAAGAAGGTGTTAATTTGGAGTGCGGAAGGTGGGATTTCAATATCAGCAGTTAATGCAACATAAGCTGCTGGGTTCTTTTCATTGATAACCTCAGTCCAGGGGTTATAGAACAAATCTTCATCTTCTATGTCTCCTTCTTCAGTATAGTATGTCTCCATTTCTTGGTCTTGTTCAATTTCATCTATCCATTCATCCTCATCAGTAAATTCTTCAAGTTCATCAGGTACTGGTTCTCCACTCACATGGGTGGTATAGATAGTAGCTCTTTTTCCCAAGTAGCGAATCTTCAAGGTGTGGTTATCAAAATCAAGGTTTGCTCTGGACTTGTTAAACCAGTCAGTTCCTAACAAGAGGGTCTCATCCTTTGATTCTATAACTTGCAAATCAATAGGGATTGCAATATTTTGGAGGGTAATCTTCACATCATTAATGGATCCTAATGCTTTTTCTCTTTGTCCATTAGCAGTTACGACAATAGTCTTGGATTCTTGGTTGATTTTCAATCCTAATCTCTTCATTAACTTTGCAGTAATGATACTGACAGCAGCACCAGAATCGAGTATGGCAACTACGGGTTGGTTTTTAATATTAACATGGCACCTCATAGCTACAGTTTTTCTTTTAGGTCCTAATTCCACGTGGTTAGCTTCAGTAATGGGCGCATTATTTCTCTTCAATGTTTGGGCGAGGTATTTTCGTTGGTTAGGGTATTGGAGCAACTGTCCATAAGTAGCTTGGGCGGGTCTATTCAAAAGATCTTTGGAAATGTCATAAGGTTCCAATTGATCAATTACTGAAGGGAGTTTCTGGACTCTTTTCTTGGTAGGTTTG
The DNA here is from genome assembly GCA_003550325.1 of Gigaspora rosea. Taxonomy (NCBI): domain Eukaryota; kingdom Fungi; phylum Glomeromycota; class Glomeromycetes; order Diversisporales; family Gigasporaceae; genus Gigaspora; species Gigaspora rosea. Next base: position 82,254 of record QKWP01001047.1, read on the forward strand.
GCAGGTTTAGGGCTTTCAATGGGTTCTTCTATCATGTCCTCAAATTCAGGTTCTTCAACATGAACAGCTCTGTTCCTTAACTTTATTTCTTTTTGGGATTCTGACTTCTTTTGGATTTCTTTTTGTGCTTCTTTTTGCACTTTTCTAATAGTATTATAAGGTTTAGGACGAGGTGCACGGGTGACATAAATTTCCTCTTCTTCTGAGTAATCTTCTTCTGCAGCAGCATAATGGATTCTTTGTTTGTTCTGGTTTCTGTTGGTCATTTGGTAACGCTGTTCCTTGGTTGGCAAACGTTCAGACATGAAATCTCATGCAAAATGTCCTTTTTCACTACATCTGTAGCAAACAATATTGGGTCGAGAATTATTGGTAGGCCTGGGCTTCTGGTAGGATTGATTGGATTGTTTTGGGCGATAGGTTGGCTCGGTTTGAGCACTCAAGGCAGATGCAATAGTGGCATAGTTTAATGACATTTGATTCATTTGCTGGGTAAGTTGTTCAATTTCCTTTTCATAAGCAGCAGCGTTAGGGTTGCTTGGTCCAGGGTTAGCATTAGTAGCAAAGTCAGTTCCTTGTTCATAGGTTCTAGCAAGTTCAAGAAGAGCAGCTAAATCATTAGGGTCATGGGTGAAAAGAATTGGTAGGATTGCAGGGCGTAATCACTTTTTAAAATAAACCAATTTTTGAGGATAAGAGAGTTGTGCCGCTTGGGTGTTAACTCTCTTGACTAATCTTTTAAATCTAGCATAATAAGAGTCAACAGATTCTTCAGGGCCTTGTTTTAATGAATCCAGATCCCTAAGCCATTTGTTGTGCTATCGTTGGGTACAGAAAGAGTTTCTAATGGCGGTTTCCACAGCGTTCCAATCAGTTCCTGCATTAGCATAGTTGTTAACAGTAGTTGTCCAATCTTCAGCATTATCCCTTAAGAAAGCAGCAAGAATATCCTTCTTTCTACCCAAATTCCATTTGTTTGCTTGACTAGCTTTGTTAAAGTCCTCAATCCAAGTAAGTGGGTCTTGGGTTCCGTCTCCTTTGAATGGTTCAATTCTCAATAACATGCCTCCTTTTTCATGTTCTCTCAAATAATTCAAAACGTCATGAGCGGTAGTCATTGCGTTGATAGGTAATGGAAGGGGAGTGGGTAAACGTGTAGGTAATAGGGTAGAGCTAGGTTGTGGTGTATTAACAGGTGTTAAAGCAAAGAGATTTTCAATAGAGTCACTATAATCTTCAAAGTCTTTGTGTATACGGTCTTCTTCTTCAAATTCAGCAGATAAAGAAGAAGGGTTTCTATGAAAACAACTAGTATAAATAGTTAAACTAGCAATACTATGTATTATATCAGTAAGGCTGCCAGGAGAGAACAAATATCTAAAGCTAAAAATAAGTTTAAAAATAGTATTTTTATACTGGGGTAAGTTAAATTGGGTAAAAATTTGAGATATTTGATAAAAGTATTCTAATGATTTTCCAGAGAAATCACTAACAGGATATTCAGCACAATACCACTGATAGAAATTTTGAAAATTTTTGGGAATAACAGTAGTTATTGGGTAGCAAATAATACAAGAGTCGTCTATTTGACTTAAAGGGGAGTCTGAGAAATGTTCTTGCTGATGTATAAATAATTTTAAAAGATATCCGTCAAAGTTAAATTGCATAAAATAATAACTAAGATGATAATAATAAGGAAAATAACAGGAGAATAGAAGGGTTTTAACAATCAAAAGCTTGGGTTTGCTTTAATTGAGCACAATATAAGTCCGCTAATCTGAGGGTTTTCAGGGAAAAGACAATAGTTCCGTCTTATTGTTCAGAAGAGTCAACAAGTTTATCCAATTCTTGTTCAAGATATTTCTTGTAGAAAGGAGCTTTCCAGGCAAGAGTATTTTCAATGTGTGCGGGTGTATTTGGGGTTGCAATACCTTTCTCAGGCATCAAGTATAACTATGGGTTAGGTTATTTTCTTCCGATATCCAATTCGCAGAGTTGGTTTCGCGACGGAAGTCACGTGACCAAACGTTTCTTTCTTGTAGATCGTTT
>QKWP01001047.1:84867-103311 GCA_003550325.1 Gigaspora rosea
CTTTTATACTTTTTGAAATTTTACAAATGTAACGGTCAATATCTTTTACATGTGTAATATATACTATAACTATTATTAATAAAATATATAGTATAACTAGTATAAATATAATATATGTAATAAATAATATATATGTAATAAATAAAATATCTAGAATATAAGCTATAAATATGACATCTTTTAGATATGTCAGATCTACGATTTTTGTCCGCAGCAATCGTCTAGCCAATCAGATCGTTGGTCTATTAATAAGTATAGGAGTAAATATTTGACAACTCCTATCTTGGCAACCAGAGGTCGTACAGGGACGTACTATAGCTTATTCGAACCGTCTCATCGCGCTGAGTCGAATGGTGGTTGTTTCATCGAATTTGGATCACTGGTTCAAACGTTATGTCCGTTTTTGTGATATTTTACAGGTTAACAATGGATATTGTTTACTATGATATGAAAGCCTCAAGTTTATATAGTAGTTTATTGGCACTTAGCTAAGATGCAATCGATAATACAAGACATTAGAAGCACTTTAAAATTATATAAAAAATTTTAATAATGTATAATGTTAAACAAAGATCTATAAGGACCCGAAATATATATAGATAGGTCAGGTTAATTATAGGGTTACTAAAAAAGAAAAGATCTGAAAAAAAAACTTCAAAAATAAGCAAAAAAATTACTATAAATAGAAAAGATTTTATCAAAACTTCAAAAATAAGCAAACTCATATCTGACCTATCTATGTATATTTCGGGGTCCTGATCTATAAGTGGCACTGCACTGTCTCTGCTAAAGAACGTGACAGAGAAGTTGTTAATTATGATGAAAATATTGGGTAGGTTCTGTTTATTGAAATGGGATTGTGTAATTGTTAGAAGCACTTTTTCTTGTATCGATCCTGTTTATTTTATCCAAATCTGGGTTCATTTAAAGCATTAAGCAATTACGTGATACAAGGCCAATCAAATTGTTTGTTTGATCGACATGGATTAGCCCGACGAAGAAAAAAGTAAGAAAACGAAGAATACAAGAAACTAATGCCTAAACCTATATTGATGCACTAATAAAAAATGGCGTGAAGTGATTTTACCTATTAAACATGCCCTAACCCTAACCTCGAACTAACTCTTACCTAACTTTAACTAAATAGTCAAAAACTTATGATGCACAATGCTTTAAACGTTCCCCAAATCTGGTTATTTGATTATGATGATCTTTATATGTCTTTACCGGTATGATTACATGAAACATGGATTGTTCAACTTTTGAAGCACTATATTTTTTTCTAATTTAGAAGGTATTATGCCATCTCAATGACCATCTCTTTTTTTTTTATTATATAGGTAAGAACATAAGAAGCTATATAATTTTAATTTACGTACAGGTTAATATCAGTGCCACTTAGAGGTCTTACTCATTCAAAAAATAAGATTTTAAATATTCATTTGGTCAGTCTTTTTAATATTTGAATATTCATTCAAAAAATTTAAAAATATTCAATAAATATTCACTAAATATTCATTGAATATTCACTAAATATTTATTGAATATTCACTAAATATTCATTGAATATTCACTAAATATTCATTGAATATTCACTAAATATTCATTGAATATTAAATATAGACCCCTGGGTTTGATAGCGCAGTGGTTAGCGCTCCAGGGTCGCATTCGTAAAGTCGCCAGTTCAAGTCTAGTGGATAACAAAAACCGCACTAGGATCACAGATGGTAAAGATCTTTGATGAGAGTTGCGCCTTCTCCATTTATGAAAAAATACTACAATGACAAGAGTTGTGTGACATAGTCTCTAAGGTCATGCGGCATCCAGAAAAGGAAAAAAATCTGACAAGAAACGTCATAAACATAAGGATTATCTACTATAAAAGGAAAAAGAGAATGAATATAAGAAACAGAGAAAAGGGCACCTAACGACACTACACCGACCAAATATGGAAAGTAGCTCCCGGGGTATATGAAAAATGGCTGACTGATATAGTGTACCAGCATAATATGTAGTTTCTTAAAGTTACCTAAGATCCGAGAGGTACGGAGTACCGGACGTTGTGGACCTGCTGGAGTCAGCCAGGAAAACAAACGATAGGAGAAGGTATAGTTTAGCTAGGAAACCCCTAATGTAAAATGTAATAATAATGAAATTGATCTTAAATAAAGTACGCCATCTGGCGTCCCCTTTAGGGGTTTAAAAAAATATTAAATATATAGTACTAAATATTAAAAAATCTAATATTTATATATAAAATATAAAATAGCATAACTCAAAAACAAATAATTTTAACAAAATCTTTTTAAAAACTTTGTTGTCTTAATCCAAAGCCACAATTATGTTGAAGTAGATATTTATTTAATTTATAATTATAAAAGTTATCCCTTAAACTGTAATCCAGGCAAATTGGCTTGGATTTTTTTATAAATATTCCATTTTTTTAAATAAAATAAAAATTTATTAAGTATATGGGGTATACTTTATTTATAGAATATTTTCTTTAAAATATATTTTATAAACTTTATTATGAAATTTTTTAAAATTATTAATAAACTTAAAGCAATAAAAGTTTAAAGTTTATATTTTAAAATTTTTACTATAAAATTTTTCTTTAGGTTTTCTTAAATTTTATATGTTTCCGTCTATAAAAAAAATTTTCACTTCTAATACAAGTTCTAATTTTTACAAGTAAATCACAAAAGTTGCAATAATAAAGTTGTAATCCTTTTTATAAACTATATTATTCTGTTAAATCAGGAAGCTAGAGCTAATATTTATAGAGTCGCCAAGAAAAAGTAGATAATTTTTTTGGATAAAAAATTTTTTAAAATTTGTATATTTTTAGCTTATTAGCAACTTAAACTTTTTTTCTTATAATATAAAATTAAATACTACTATAATATAATCCTTATTTTCAAATATTATCAAAAAAAATTTAATTAAATATCTTAAGCTTTAAAAAATATAGATCATAAGCATATTTATAGCAATTTTCCAGCCAAATTTGCCTGGATTTGCTTACAGTTTAAGGGATAATATTTTAAAGTTTATATTTATTCAAAAAATTTGGTATTTAATTTATAAAAATTATTTTAAATATATTTTTTTAACTAATTAGAATTCATTATTCAAAATTTAGCCAATCATATTTAATTATTAATATCAAACTTTGCTACTTTTAATATATATATATTCAATAAATATTCAATTAATATATTTAGTAAAATTTTTAAATATTCAAATATTCATTTTGTAAAAATTTTATATATTCAAATATTCAAACATTTAGTGGATATTTGAATAAAACTTTATCAGATCTATGCTGATTTTTACAAAATTCTTTTTTGGTTACAATTTTTATAGCCAAAAATTCAATCAGATCTGCATTATTTTACTCAAGTTAACAGAAGTCACTAAAAACATAACTAAGCAGAATTTGACTCAAGAATAATTCAGTTGAACCCAGAAGCACAGCCATTAATCCCAATCAGGCAAGCAGAAGTCATTAGAGTTAGTGGTATTGGAGAAGTGTTGTACTTTAGAATAGAGGTTGCAATTGGTCAAATTTTTTGTGATCGTTATTAATCGAACATGTGCAAGATAAATTGATCAATGATCGATTATGTGCTTTGATCGGTCAAAATCATATAATCAGTTAAAATCATTTAATTGATCATAATTGATCATGTATTTTGATTGGTCAATATGCTTAATTAGTCAAATCGTTAAATCGGTCATAATTTATGAATATATTATGAAGTTATTAACTATATATTTATAATATTAAGAATACATTATAAATTTTTATTATTTATTAAAAACTCTAAAAACTTGGAGGTCCCATTATTAAAGATAAGTAAGGCTTGATTCTTTGGTAAACATCACTGATGGCCCCTGGCAAAATGATCATAAAAATTTTATAGCTAACTAGAAATCAAATTCAATATAGCTTATTTAATTGTTAAATAATGATATATATTATGTTACTATATAGTACAATGTTTGGTTGCAAAGCATATATTTTAACTATATAGTACGTATGTATATACAGTACAAGAAATCTAAAAACTACAATTAACCTATATATACACCTCAATAAAGTATACTTTATTGAAGTCAATAATTTAATAAATAAAGTAGCTGCATGCTAAACCAGGAACAGATAATAAATTGTATAATCAAAATTCGTTTAGAAGTCATTTTGCATTTATACAGAAAGTTTAATTTAGAAATGTTGAATGACCAATATAAAGTTAGATTACACAAAGTTGATTTTTCATTTTGCACTATATGGATTTCAAATTCAGGATGGACAGCCAGATTATTTTTTTTTAATTAACAGCAAATAGAATAATGTTCACATTTAAGATCTTACAAGGTTAATTTTTCATTTTGCACAATAAGGAATCAAAAAAATTGGTCTTGTAGCCATAGTTTTACTGTCAGTCCAATTAGACAATTATGGGAAATTAAGGTCACATCAATGTGATATCAGATAAAAATAGTGGGAAAAAAAGATGCCAAATGTCGAACAATTAATACTAAAAAAAAAAAATGAAAAACTTGAAAAAAATAGAACAGTAGGTAATGCAAAATGAAAAATCAACTTTGCAAAGCCTATTGAATTCAGATACTTACAGCTAATTTGCAAATTAGTAGGGCACAGTAGTTTTTAATGGATAGGATTTACCTGTACTAGATCTAGTACATTGTACTAGATTTAGTACATAATTAAACTTAATTATCTATTAATTTTTAAAATTAACTACTTAATTAAATATTTTTTAATAATATTTTAACTTATGGGCTACTTGTTTTAAAAAACTCATAGCTTTACATAGCTTTTTAAATTTTGTACATTTTTTTTAAAATTCGCATTTGCTAGTTTAACCTAGTTTTTAGCACATTTACTAGTAATTTTACAAAATATTTTTGATTATAAAAAATTTTTTTACTAAATAAATTTATTTAAACTATTAATAAAATTATAAACATAAGTTTGTTAGTTATAATTTTAAAATTTTATTTAAGATTAGATTAATATATAAGAAGTAATCTAAATTTGAAATTTTTGCTAGTAAATACTATATAACTAAAATATCCAATTTATATATAAAAATTAGATGTAATTTTTTTAAAATTTAAAGTAATATAACTTGAGATATACTAATTTAGGATTAAAAAAAATTTTGTAATTGAAATTAGATAATAAATATTTATAATTTTGATTAAGAATTTAGAAAATTTAATTAGCAAAAAATTTTTTAAACTCTAGCTAAACTCATATGGCTTACTATGTAAAGTAATAATTTGTAAAAATTTTCAAAAAAAGCTTATAATATAAGTAATAATTTTTATAATATAACTAATAATAATATTTTTTTTATAACAAGCCTATACAATTTTTTATTTATTAAAACTTTTAATTTGTCAAATATATTAATAAATTATAATTATAACTGACTTTACAAATGTACGAAATCTAGTACATTAGAAATCACAAAAAATACAATATATAAAAAAAATTTTTTTATTAAAATTTTATTATTAATTTAAAAAACAATACTGCTAAACTATTTTTGAATACTTATTAGATTTTTGTATATAAAAAAATTAAGCTATTAATTTTTTTAAATTTTTAATGCATTTTTTAAAATGTACTATATTTTGTACAAAAGGGTAAATCCAATCCATTAATAATAAAATTTTTGGCCAGTATAAGATTATAATGAAAAGATAAGCTGACCAAAAATTATATTATCAAAAACTATATTTTTATTTTGTTCAAAGCGATAGTAGATTATGTGATCAAAAGCAAAGTAGCCATATAACTGACACTACTACATGCTATGTACCAATCATTGCATAGTCTAACCTAAGAAAGGAAGATTAAAAATTATATAAAGACACACAATAGTATATTAGCAATATAGGTAACTAAGGCTCAAGTAAAATGCAAAGCATGTTTAAACCAAAAAACAAAATATGAATCTGGTAGTCTTTAAAACCCAATTAATCAAAGTTTCAATGTAACTCTACCATTTCTCCTGCGCATGTTTTCACTAGTACTATTCTTATAGCCAGCTTGCAGGAAACTACCAACTAGTCAATTCTATAGCAATTCCCATCTTGACCAATTTTGATCAATCACTCGCTTCAATAAAATCATCTCTAGTCTAAAATAATTTGTCTGGCATAGTTTAATAGTAGAGTATTATGCAATGCTTTTCAATAATCTGCTATGATCATCATGGCCAGTAGAAGTCCTTGTTTTTATTAAAGCTAAATTTCTTTTAAAATTCCATATAATAATATTGAAAATTTCTTAAAAAATATATAATAACTAGTTTATATTTATCATTTAAACATAATTAATTCAAAAATGTACTTTCATTTTTGATAAAATCAAACTATCTTTCTAACAATTTCTTTTTAATTTTATTTTCACTCTCATCCACTATTCGTTTAATTTAGCATATTTTACTAATATTAGGCCATTTTTCTGAATCTGAATTCATACATTGATTTGCCAACTCAATATAGCAATTAGAAGGATTATGAGCAAGTTTTGGTCATAATCTATTATAAACAATAACTGCTAGATCAATATCAAATTTATAATTACTAGGAAAATGAGAACTATTTAAAGTCAAAGAACAAATATAAAATTGTTACACCTGATCTAGCCAATAACCATTAGTATTCTATTGTTTTGATTGTTTTTTTTTTATATTACACCTGATCTAGCCAATAACTATTAGTTTTCTATTATTTTGATTGTTTTTTTATGTTATACCTGATCTAGCCAATCAGAATTTAGAATTTGTTAACACACGGACATTGGGTGTACTATTGCTCTACCTGTGAGTGTCTTTTGGACAATTAAAAGACCTTTTTTCAGTTGTCATCTCGACTATAATAATTCTAAATAAATAAATATCTAATGCTTTTGTGTATGGTTTTTTTGAAAGAGTTCTGGTATGATATAAAGTAAAACTTTATAAATATGTTCCTATTGTTCTAGCGATTCTTAGAAAGTAATAAGATAAGCAAAAATTTATCTATGGTTACTAAAAGTGATAAAATAAGTAAAAATTTACTTGTGGTTACTGAAAGTGATGAAATAAGTAAAAATTTACTGAAAAAATAAATGATAAATATTATATAAGGGAGATGGGGTATTGTAGACAGGTTAAAGTTTCTACTAATAAAACTTTTTAATAATCAAATAGATTTTTATACAATTTTTATTATTTGAACTATGCTTAATAAAGAATAAATTACTGTAAAAAAATCTTTATATCATATATAGTTTTATATATAAATAATTAGTATACAAAATAGAACATAAAAACTAAATTTTAGAGAAAAGGAGGGTATTGTGGACACAGTGGGTAATTTTTGATCTACTGGTCGTTTTGGATGATTTTACTACCAAAATGACTGTCTTAGTGAGATAATTTTAACAAGTACAAAATCGTTAAAATTCAATTATGGAATCCTAAGATAATTAAGGTTTATTATGTGAAAATTTGCAGATTTACTAATTAAATTCAAATAAATATAAAAATTTATATTTGTATAAATAGTAATATCATGTGATCTAGTAATCAGAATTGGATGATTTTTATACTATTCGATTCATCTCTCTAAGCTGAATTGAATAGTATAAAAATCATACAATTCTGATCACTAGATTGTAAGAAATTTGCTCTGTCCACAATACTCCCCTGTCCATAATACCCTCACCTCCTTTATATAAACAAACTATATAATATATTAGAAATTAGTGTGAGGCTATCGAAAATAAATATTCTAAAACTGCTAGTGATATAGCATTAAGAGTAAAACCTAATTTGCAAAGTAGTTGAATTCTAGTAAAAATCATAACATATTTAGTTAGTACATTTCCAGAAGACAATAATAAAAAGATAGTAATTGTCATGCAAGTGAAAAATCTGTTAAAGCAATATTTGGTTACAATTCTCATCAATAGCTAAATATAGTACTATGAGATGCACATTATAATAGGAGATTTTTAATCGATAGAACTAATTTTTTAAAATTGATTATATGCTATCAAGTTCGAATCTCTAATCATAATTGATTAACTTTATGATCTATTATAGCCTTTGATCAATTATAATCAATCAAAAGACTATAATGATCATTAAGTTTGATTGATTATAATCAAACAAGAAGTATAATCGATCATGACCAATTTGACCAAGCAATTGGTCATATCATATTTGATTTCAATCTCTACTTTAGAAGGAGATGAAGATATGGTATCTGAAGTATTCTTAATATCTTCTGTAGAGGTGCTTGCCATTTCAAGCTCAGTTCTCACAGCTGCGCAGAATACTATAGCCTGCTCTATACATTGGGTTTGACTATTATAAACCTGTATCAGCAAATTTTATATATAGATATATATCAATTACTAACTGAGTAAGATATATATATCAATACTCAATACCCCTGCTAATTTCTATTGATAGTGATAATAATTGATATATATCTAATATAGGTATTAATTAATATATACCTGATATGATATTAATTAGTAATTATTATATTTACATAATCATGCTTTTTGTATAATTTTAAACATTTTACAGGTTTTCACAAGTTTTTGCAATTTAATATAAAATTTTATTTTTTTATTTATTATTATTATATAATATTTTAAATTATTAAATATACAATATTTACTAGTTTTCACAATTTAATATAAAATTTTATTTTTTTATTTATAATTTATTATATATTATATTTTAAATATTACATATTTTATTATATATTATTATAAAAAAATGACAAAAAAAATAAACCCAAAAAAAAATGAAACCAAAAAAAAAATAATGAAAAAATGAAAATGTAAAAATAAACTACTGTACAGTATTATATTTGCTTATATTTGCACATATTCGCTACTTCTTGCAAAGTGCTAAAGAAGTTAGAATTGGTGTTCTTGTAAAGAGCTAAAAAAATCAGGTCATTTTTTTGCAAAGTTCTAAAAGAAGTAAGGAATAAATAAAATAAAATAAAATTAAATTAAATAAATAAATAAAAAAAAGAAAACAAACAAACAAAACTAAAAAAAATTAATGAAAAAAAAACAAAATTGAAAAAAATAAACAATTATATTCACTACCTCTTGCAAAGTATCAGAGAAATTAGAATTGGTGTTCTTGTGAAGTGCCAGAAAAGCCAGGTCATTTTCTTGCAAAGTTTCAAAAGAAGTAAGAAATAAATAAAATAAAATAAAATTAAAAAAATAAGTAAAAAAAAAAGAAATCAAACAAAAACAAAAATGTAAGCAAACTAAATAAAAAAATAAATGAAGCCCCAATTTTCTATTTACTGAAGTAAGAGTTTGTGTTTTTGCAATTCAAAAATTATTTTAAGTTTTTGCAAAGTACTGAAATAAAATAAATTAATATAAATAAGACAAAAAAAAAATCATAAAACAAAAAAATAAATAAAGAGAAATTTTGCAAAAACTTGTGAAAACTAAAGTTCTTGAAAATTTAGAAATTGCTAATGAAATTAGTTGTGTGTTCTTGCAAAGTGTTGAAAGGCTAAGTTGGCTTGTGCAAAGTGCTTAAAAGTTGTTGGAAGTGCCAGAGAAGTTAAGAGTTGGTGATTTTGTAAAATGTAGAAATAAAATAAAAAAAATTAAAAAATAAAAAAACAAAACAACCCTAAAAAAAATGTAACCAAACCAAAAAAATCAAAGGAAAACAAAACAATATAAAATTGAAAATCTAAATTATAAACAAAAAAAATAAACAAAAATCTAATCTAATCTTGTAGTACAATCATCAAAAATCATTGAAACATTTAGTTAAATGCATTCTTGATATAATCCAGGCTACAGATTTACTGATTTAGCTTAATTTCCTAGTCCTAAAATATTTTAAATATATTTGAAATATTAAAAAGAAAAAAAAAAAAAAAGAAAAAAAAGAAAAAGAGAAAGAAAGAGAGAGAGAGATAAAAGAAGAGAGAAATAAAAATAGTATAATATGGCTTTTTTTAAGTTTTTTTTATATTTGGTACTATATATTTTTATAATACATAGCATGTTATGGATCAAATAGGCATAATAAAATTTTTATTTTTTTTTTTTTTAGAAGTGAGTTAGAATTTTCGTAATGTGTCTGAACACTAGTTTAAAATATGTAATCATTAACAAACTGTTAATTGTTATATATTATTTTAGATAATGATAATTATAATCTATTTATAGATATATAATGATTTATATAAAAATGATATATATTGATTATAGATATATATCGATTTTTAACTAGTTAATCAATATATAACATTATTTTTTAATGGATATATAATAATTAACTGATATATATTAATTAATATCAATATATAAAATTTGCAAATGCAGTCCTCTGCATATATATATACTATATATATTATATATTATATATCAATATATATATCACACCAGTGGCATTTAAGGGTAGGGGGAACAAATTTTAAATAATATATAAAACATATTGTAAAATTTTTTTCTATTAAAAATTAAAAATATTTTATTAAGTAAATTACTTTTAAAAATTAATTGAAGTTGTAGAATAGATTCTTCTGATTCTAATGATAGTAAAATTATTAAAATTGGTTAAATATTCGCTGAGAAACAGGTGTTTAAAGATAGAGTATCATAAATTGTTTACAAAAATCATATGATGATCATATGATATCAACCAATCAAAATTAGTCGTTTTGTGTAACTGGGAAAAATTTGAGCCAACTGGGAGAAACTTTACAATATATAAAAGTATAAATTTTTTAAAAGTTTTATTTATTAAAACTTTGCTATTATAAAAAGAACATATTGTTCTATATATTATAAAATTTTGGCTAAAATTAATTACAACTATAAAAAGTTTTATTAGTAGCATATTTTCAATTTCTATATAAATTCTATTGTACCACCAAAATCATATGAAAAATGATCTACGTTCCCCCTACTCTTAATACTAGTAAATACAAATTATAATATACAAAAAATTTTTTGCCATTAGAGTTAGAGTTAGAGTTTGTATTAGGGTTTTGGTTAGGATTAGTATATACTAAAATTTTGCAAGAAATTTTTTTTGTTAGAACGTGAAGATATGTTTCTTAAACAGAACTTTTTGATATAGACAATTTTTGAAAAAAAACTCATTTTTTCAAAAAATTAAAGTTATACCTAATTTTTATATAACACAAATTTCATGAATTTTGATTAACTGAAACACATGTAGTGTTGAACACTAGTGGTGTGAGTGCTTTATCAACGTCCTATATATATAAAATTATACATTAGATAAATTTAATTTGAAGCTGTATATGAACATGAGATTATTAATTTATAGTAGATTAAAAAAAACTGACCTACTAACTAGAATTTTAAAAATTAACTTTGTATAGCTTTATATAAAAAAATAATCAATACTTGACCTAATTTATAATTATATGAAGACTTAATTCTGACTTAAATTTATATAATAAAAAAAAAGACAAATCAAGTACTGAGTAAAGAATCAAATTATTTATGTAAAACAAAAAAAAAGTGATTAATACTTGATCTAATTTAAGATCTAATTTAAATACTTAGTTAATTTCTATAATATTATCATCTGCAATAGCTAGCAAAGAATTTATAGTTATATGAAAACTTATTTCTGAATCAGTTTCATATAATAAAAAAAACAAAATATTAGTACTAAGCAAAAAATTAAGTTATTTAGTAAAAAAAACAAGAAAAGCTTTTGATACATGACTTAATTATGGTTATGTGAAGATTATTCTTGATTTGGATTATGTAATAAAAAACAAAATTTAGTACTGAGTGAAGAATCAAATTATTTATGTAAAAAAAAGAAAAGCCATTAGTACTTGACCCAATTTATAGTTATGTTAAGACTTATTCCTAATTTGGATTTATATAATAAACAAAAGACAAAATTAGTACTGAGAGAAGAATCAAGTCATTTTATAAAAAAAAGTAATCAATACTTGATCTAATTTATAGTTATATGTAAACTTACTCCTATTTCAAATTTATAAAACAAAAAAAACAGAGACAAAATTAGTATTGAGTGAAGCATTAAGTTATTTATGTAAAAAAAAAAAAAAAAAAAAAAGAAGAAAAAAATCAATATTTGATCTAATTTGTCAGTGAAATGGCATCCACTTATTTGTGCAGATAATACAAATTCCTAGAGAGGAAATAGCCAATCGGAGAGTGCAAATTTGACTATTCAGGATCAGCCCGACAAAGAATCCAAATAGCAAAAACTAATGTTTAAACAATCTTGGTACACTAATTAAAACTAACGAAAATGAAATTTTACATATAATAAACATCATTCTAATTCTATGTCCTCTAATGTTAAGGCCCTAACCCTAAATTTTTATCTCACGTGCTTAGTTTATTTACAAAATCAGATTTTGAATTACCTGAGCAAATAAGTAAAATGAGTGAAATGTATGATCAGTGAAACATACTGTCGATGAATTATATTGATATCAAAATAATCTTGTCAGTAAATCAATTTTGTTAGTAAATTAATTGTAAGCTTGTCGGTTAAGTCAGATTGTCTGTAAGTTGAGTGTTAGTGAACTGGTTGTCTTTAAGACAAGCCGGTAGGTAAATTGATTATCAGTGAAGTGGAGGGTGTTGGTGTGTTGATTGTTGGTGAAGCAAGCTGCACTAATACTTTGGTATTTATCAAAAATGAAATCATTACTGTATTATTAAAGTTGAAAGTACTGTAAAAGTCAAATGTATTATTAAAATTAATAATAAAGGTTAGATATTATTAATAAGAGATAAATAAATTGGTTATTATAATAAAATTAGCTTGAGTAAAGATTAAATAAGCACTAAAGAGATTAATTAAGATAAGTAATAAATAGATTCTTCAATTAACAAATGATTATTATACTTACTAACAAATTCAAACTTGGATAAGAAGTTTAAATAGCTTACTGACTAAATCTTATAGGACTTTCAGAACACACTCGATGGACTATATGGCATCCCATATGAATGCGAAGTTACGAAGATTCGACAGCTACTACTTCTACCCCAGAGCAGAAGCGATAAATTGTTTCAGCCAGAGGTGGAAGAACAAGGTAAATTATGTATGCTCACCTTTGTATTTGGTGCAAAAAAGTACTCCATCATGTGAAAAGTTGCAGAGCAAGAACAACAGTGGTAGTCTCAGAATGGCCGTCAGCCGAGTGATGGCTGCTGCTCCTAGAGTTGAGTTGGGAGGCCCTGCCTTTACCAGAATCGAGGGTCACATTTGCGCCTGGGCCGTCAGAGTTCATAGAACCTTGGAGAAACCCGAAATGGAAATTCTTGGCGGTGCACATTTGGCTATAAAGGATTTGTCCCAAAAAGCAAAGGCAATAGCAAAAGAAGCCATATCCCTGTTCTATAAGCCCAAACTGAAAAAATATTGGGCTTTGTACGAAAGGTTTTTGAGAAATTTGAGTTGGAGGTAGATAACCCACAAGAGGATAGTATCCTGGCGTTTATTATATGGCTTGATATAATTGGGTTGACGTCCCAAATATTACGAATCCTTTAGGTGGTTATAAACAACCTACGGTTTAGGAGGAGTAAAAATTTTAGAAAATCGTTAGCAGTAACGCAGGTTCTAGGAGCAATAAAGAAGGAGGTTTTGAAAAGTAAGACACCAGATTGGCTGCGAGACCCACTACCAGTTGCAGCACTGAGACACTATGTGGATGTACCGCCTTCTGTAGCAAATGGATCAATGCATAGGAGAGATGTGGTACTGGTCGCATTAGTGTTACGAGCAATGAGAAGACCGAGTAAATTAGGAAAATTGACAATGAAGGATATAAGATAAGACAATGAAGGAGTTCTGTGGGTTCAAATTTGTAAATCCAAGACCAATCAGCTTAGAAATGGTAGGTTTATTCTGGTGAAAAAGATGAATTCACGGTATTGCCCAGTTAGACTCCTAAGGCAGATTTGAAATTTGACCAGTAATGAGCCCAGAGGCACTATTGTTTCTGTCAAGACAGGGAAGGAAGATCTCTGTAGCAACAATTGGCTTGGTGGTGAAACGGTTTGCAGAACATTCAGGGTTAAATAGTAGATTTACGGCCCATACATTGAGAATTGGTAGTCAACCGCAGCAATGATGGCAGGGATAAATCTCTCGCAAATTCGAGCTATTAGAGGTTGGGATTCGAAGGCTTAATGCTGTATTTGAGGACAGTATCAACAGCTCAGTTGGGTACCTCAAGCTATATGGACTTCTAAGAAAAAAAATGTATGTAAGAAGAGTATTGTGGCACACTGCCAAAAAAAAAAAAAAAAAAAAAAGATTGATTAAACTGAATAAAGAAAAGTATGAGTAGGGCACGCAGCCCAGGAAAAAAAAATAAAAAATAAATAGAGAAGAGTATGAGTAGGGCAAGCAGCTGAGAAAATAAATAAAGAAGAGTATGAGTAGGGCATGCAGCCCAAGAAAAATAAAATGAATAAATAAAGTGATTAGAAAATGTGTGAAATAAAAAATTGGGCACACAGCCCGGTAAGAAAATTGGGTCGGGGCCTGAAAGAGTGCAGTAATGTGTGACCTAGAGCACATGTGTAAGTAACTGAGGCAGGTCAGAACCCCATATAAACTCCTTTGTATGATCCTCGCTAACAATTCCATACTGTACTTCATAAAGCACAGAGGTATTGTTGGCCACGAAAGTTGTCCCTTCACCAAAAGGAACAGCTTCTATGACGAACAATAATAATGACCCGCTTGTGAACGAAGTCACAAAGCAGGACATTATTGTGAGTTACTAGATCTGCACGTGACAATTGAGTCATGGTGTAGATCAGACTGTATTTGTATTTGAGTAACTCAATAATCTGTTGATTTCTTTGTTCTTGAATTTTCGGCTTGATCTTTGTGTTTAGCTATGGTCCCCTCACCTTACCCAGAGGTAAGACCCAAGTTTCCTAGAGCACACGATTTTCGCAAAGCTGCTCACATGACATCAGGTTGCTTGTTCCTGCGGCTCTATCACATACTGTACTTCATAGAGCACGAGGTATTGTTGGCCATGGAAGTTGTCCCTTTACCAGAAGGAACAGCTTTCATAACAAACAATAATAATAAAAATTGCTGTTGTATGTAATGAGTTGAATGTGCCGCACCATAAGCGTGGGCTTGGACTCGCTATTAGAAAAAAAAGATGCTCCATACCTTAGCGTAGTGATCCTCAATTATGCTTCGCCACGTGACATATCTAGAGATGTGCCACGTACAATACTATATGTATGTACTGCATTATTATGATGCGTATATGCATATGACTGTGTGTAAATAATAATCATGAGAAAAAAAATACCCTTCTGAATGAGATTTCTTAAATGAATTAATAAAAAAAATCATTATTCCTACCAAACTAGAATTTCATATGATCATATTTTATAATGGCCTCAAGTCAGCATCAACTGCAATAATTAATAGATTGGATTTACCCTTTTGTACTAAATTTAGTACATTTTAAAAAATGCATTAAAAATTTAAAAAAATTAATAGTTTGATTTTTTTAATATACAAAAATTTAATAAGTATTCAAAAATAGTTTAGCAGTATTTTTTTTTAAAGTAATAATAAAATTTTTATAAAAAAATTTTTTTTATATATTGTATTTTTTGTGATTTCCAATGTACTAGATTTCGTACATTTGTAAAGTCAATTATAATTATAATTTATTAATATATTTGACAAATTAAAAGTTTTAATAAATAAAAAATTGTATAGCTTGTTATAAAAAAATATTATTATTAGTTATATTATAATAATTATTACTTTTATTATAAGCTTTTTTTAAAAATTTTTACAAATTATTACTTTACATAGTAAGCAATATGAGTTTAACTAGAGTTTAAAAAATTTTTTGCTATAAATTTTCTAAATTCTTAATTAAAAGTTATAAATATTTATTATCTAATTTGGATTACAGCATTTCTTTTAATACTAAATTAGTATATCTCAAGTTATATTACTTTAAATTTAAAAAAATCACATCTAATTTTTATATTTAAATTGGATATATTAGTGATATAGTATTTACTAGAAAAAATTTCAAATTTAGATTACTTCTTATATATTAATCTAATTCTAAATAAAATTTTATAATTAAAACTAACAAACTTATATTTATAATTTTATTAATAGTTTAAATAAATTTATTTAGTAAAAAATTTTTTTATAATCAAAAATATTTTGTAAAATTACTAGTAAATGTGCTAAAAACTAGGTTAAACTAGCAAATGCGAATTTAAAAAAAAATGTATGAAATTTAAAAAGCTATGTAAGCTATGAGTTTTTTAAAACAAGTAGCCCATAAGTTAAAATATTATTAAAAAATATTTAATAAAGTAGTTAATTTTAAAAATTAATAGATAATTAAGTTTAATTAT
Source organism: Gigaspora rosea (assembly GCA_003550325.1). NCBI lineage: Eukaryota > Fungi > Glomeromycota > Glomeromycetes > Diversisporales > Gigasporaceae > Gigaspora > Gigaspora rosea. The sequence goes on from QKWP01001047.1 coordinate 101,354, forward strand.
GTACTAAATCTAGTACAATGTATTAGAACTAGTATAGGTAATCCTATCCATTAAAATAAAAATATATTAATTTTCAAAAACGATCTGTAGTGTCATACTTAATACGTTCCTGGTTTTAGCGCGACTGCGTCGCGCAGCTATCCTAATTGTATAAAAAAAATTAACTTCTAATTCGGGTCAAATTTTTGCTGATCGTTTGGCCAAATCTAGAGCTTTTTTTGCCAATAGATCTGCAAATTTGACCAGAATTATAAGTAATCGGTTCTACTATTTAGATTACAATAATGTAGCGGATTTGAGTGGCAAACTTTTCAAATTTGTGAAATTTAACATTATATTATTTGCATCAATTTAATCTTTATTTTATTAAAATGGAAATATAATTTATTTATAAAGAGAAGAACGATCAATCGCTATATACAAATATTTAGGGAAGGTGCGTAAACTAATAGGGAAATTCGAATCTCTAATATCACAAATTTCGAATTTGATTTATAAATGGCCTATAAACATTATAGACTTCATGATTAGCGCATAAGTATTTTATTACATTTAAGAAAAGCAATTGACCAATTAATACATTGATGATTTATAATTGTTATGGGTTTTATAAACAGCGTTTCATAACAGAGAAAAATAATTGACAAGTACGTACGTACGCAGTACAACCGTTTACCTGGTGATCATGCATATAAACGTAAATGATTGGATTAAATTTTATGAAACATTAGGGTGTTTCAGAATTAATGATTTGACGTCCCGATTTAAGTAAATATTTATTTCAAAAGAAGTGACATATAAATCCTACTTTTTTTTTTATCACCGGGCCGGTACGGTGCGCCTAATAATTTTTATTCGGAAATTTAAACCAAAATAAGATTTTTAAACTTCCACTTATTTTTGAAATAAGTTAACTCTGAAACCTCCTATTATTTATTTACCAATATGAATATCACAAATTATTCTTAGTATAATGATAGGAATTATCAAACAACAAAGAAATTAAATAACATAAAATTAATTTTCCAACTCTAAATGATATAACTCGAATTAAAAGTTTAGAGTCAGAATTTCTTTTATAAAAAGTTTTGTACCACTCAATATTGATGCAAGGAATACATTTTATACATTATTATTTATTAAATTATTTAATTGATTATATTATTATTTATAAATTGTTAAATTATTATATAATCATTTATTAAATTATTAAATTATTTAAATGATGAATTCAAAGGTTTGTTTTTTTTTTCTAACTTTAAAAAATAAAAATGAGTCTTAATAATTCGGTTCATCAAGAAAAATCAACTGATTTAGACTTTTGTACCCTTGGAAATAATTATGAACATGGAATCGATGTCGAAAAAGATGAACATAAGGCATTCATTTATTATCTAAAATCTGCAGAGATGGGTGATTCTGACGGTCTGAATAATGTTGGATATTGTTATGAAAAAGGAATTGGAGTTGAAAAAGATGAACATAAAGCATTTATTTATTATCAAAAATCTGCAGAGATGGATAATTCTGACGGTTTGTATGGAGTTGGATATTGTTATGAAAAAGGAATTGGAGTTGGAAAAGATGAACATAAAGCATTCACTTATTATCAAAAATCTGTAGAGATGGGTAATTCTGAAGGTCTGAATGGAGTTGGAGGTTGTTACGAACATGGAATTGGAGTTGAAAAGGATGAATATAAGGCATTCACTTATTATCAAAAATCTGCAGAGATGGGTAATGATATGGGAATAAAAATGGATATTGTTATGACAATGGAATTGGTGTTAAAAAGGATGAACACCAGGCATTCATTTATTATCAAAAATCTGCAGAGATGGGTAATGATATGGGAATGAATAATGTTGCAGATTATTATTTACTTGGAAAAGTGGTTAAAAAAGACGTAAATAAAGCATTTTTATATTATCAAAAAGCTGCTGAAATTTCTGAAATGG